>BTHU01000003.1:92593478-92715978 GCA_036184795.1 Tokudaia tokunoshimensis | reverse complement strand
AACAAACTTCGTGGTAGAAGGGAGCTATGACATAGTTACAAATAATTAAAGCGAAGTTGAGATGGACTAATATATAATCTTTAAAAAGTCACTAAGGCCTGGCAGTGATGGCATTGGGAGGCAGAGGCAAGCGGATTTCTGAGTTCAAGGCCAGCCTGGTCTACAGAGTGAGTTCCAGGACAGCCAGGGCTATACAGAGAAATCTGTCTCGAAAAAACAAAAAAACAGAAAAACAAAAAAAAAAAAGAAAAGAAAAATGTCAATCCCAGACACACCACACATGTAAAAAGTCACTAAGAAGTTTTCCTCTCTTGTCAAATTTGAAATCCTTTCATCAATAATTTTTTGATATTAAATTCCATTACTTAACACCATACCTGGTATGGTATTGCCCACTAAACTAAGATGATCTTGGGTTGTGTGTGTATTTTTATCCACTTAAAAGTATATGTATGCACTTACACAAACATAATTTGTTAGAGGGTTCATAATTTAACATTTGGTCCACATATGCACAGGGATATAAAAATGATTTTATTAGGCATGTAAATTTAACACCATCACTAGAATAGGTTTGTATAATTGTTAAGAGTTCATATAACTTCTTATAGAGGCAGTTCTCTTGTAAACTGGGCTTCATTGGGAAATGGAAAGGTACTTTTCTAAGTCTTTTTATTAGTTTCACAGTTTCAAGGGAAACACAGATTCCAGACCTATTTCTCTGAGTTCATCTCGATGTTGATGTATAAAACAGGACTAGTAAGTTCCATTTACTAGTGTCTATCCCAAATTATTGTTCAACCAATCACACGCTGAGATCAATGATGAGTAATTAGATAGGACTGGAGGGTGATGCTACAATGACCACAGACAAGCGAAGGAATCAGAAATCAGTACACAATGACAGATGAGATTTTTTTCACCATTATTTGAATCACTCTGTGAACTACTAACTCCATTGGGTGTTCAAAGCATGTGCATCATCAAGCATGATATAGATAGGCATAAATTAATTTTTAAAAACACTTTGTGCTTCTTTTGATGCTTGGTTATAAGATGAATTTTAAATTTAAATACCATATTTAAGAGAATCCAAATGACTCTTTCTGTGTGTATTCTAGTAACATTGATTTTGCATATTTAACTAAACTTATATCTAGATTGAAGAAATGAGCTTTCATATTTATTCCCAAGGAAACATTTGTTCTAAATGTGTTTATACTAGGTTCAGTTTATTTCTTTTTAAATTTGACCCAAGATTCTGGCTGATGGTACTTAAACAAGTAAAATATTCCCCCCAAACTCTCCTGATTATTTTAACATTATAATTAATGATTTAAAATACCTGTTTTGTAACTGAAGTTTATTTAACGTACAATCAAAACTAGGCTCTCCTTCAAAATGTCCTAGAGTTGTTCAATTATATGTTAAAACTGAAACAAATATAAAAACTTCAATAAATATATTTTCTTCCAAGAAATGACACACTGTGACTTTTTTGTTATTGTTGGGTTTGATGTTGTCGCCTCTAAGGAGGTCAGCAATATGGAAACATAAAGGCCAATTTAATTTGGGCATCTGCGGCTGCCAAGTATTTTAATTCAGACAGCTGTGACTGAAGAGTTAATATTTTACTTGTCAAAATCCAAAAGAAGGCCAGTGAATCACTCTAATTCTCATTAAGAGGCTTTCCCCCAGTAGCACCCTAATTCAAAATAATGAAAGTGGAGACTGAGTGCAGTCCTAATACCAGTTGAGACCTATCTTTTAATATTTCTCCAGTGATGGATTAGGGATCGGGGAAATTCATCTCAGATCATAGAGCCTAATTTAATAAGGGATCATTCCAAGAGTATTGCATTTTATAATAATGTCATTTAATGTGTCGTCTTCCATTTTTACTGTCCCATATGTATGCTTACACGATGGTGCCATAGGGATAAACTTTTAAAGAACCAGCATCATTTTTAGTTTTCATTTTCCTTAAGTAGGGGCCATCAATGAAAACATCCATTAGTACCTTTATTATCACAAAATAAGAGAGAGAGAGAGAGAGAGAGAGAGAGAGAGAGAGAGAGGTGTCTCATTTGCAGGACAACTTAATAGTACTCTAAGTAAATCAACACTTTGCAGGACCTCAAGCGTGGAAGAAGGTGAAAATGTTGGAGATGGTTTGAATAAATCAAACTCCATCATCTAATACATTAACAATAGTATGAAACACGAGTGAGCTCGTAGTTTAAAGACGCACAAAAAAATAGCATTCCAGAAGCTACTAGCTTTCTCCCATTGCTCCTCATTTTCAGCTGATTTACAATTCGAGCAAAGCTTTAATAACTGCTTAGTAAAGACTAATTATTCATGGTGCCTAACTTTAGGAAACTAATATGAAGGGCTATTTTTCCATAAATTGCATTCACTTACTCAATGAGGAAAACAAATTGTCAGGAACAACATTATATGAAATACCTAACTTTATTATTTTATATTAACATCTAACTGTATTTAATCAACTTTGCTATTTTTATCTTGGCATTACAGCGCTTGTGAACCCGTCGGCGATTACCGGGGCACTAGTTAAATGAGTCAGGTCAGAGCATCATAACCACATAAATGTCAATACATTATTATTGGCTATAACTCCTACAGCAGCAGGAGGGCCTGCTTAATCACAATTATGCTCCACGAAGCCTTCAGGACAGCTGGCGTTACAACAGTCCAGTTTCCTGTCACACACAGCTCAAGACTAGGCCTTTGCCTCTCAGTGCTGTCTTTAATCATTCTCCTTTCCCGTTCTGACTGCATTTGCTTTAACACATAAACTCTAAATTACACCCGAGGAACATTTCTTTGTTGTATTTGGTCTCCTGTTTTTCCAAAGGTAGAAACAATCTGAATGGAGCAGGAATAAGCTGGGCAGCCCTTCCCAATGCTTTTGCTTCTGTGAATCTTTTTCTACATACTTTGCAGTTTAGTTATCCTCAAAGTGTCGCAAAGGTTCAACTCTCTTGAATTTTAAAATAGATCTTGTTTTCTCTGTGTCTTGGTTATTTTTTTTTATTCCTGCCTCTCCTAAAATACACCTTCTTTCTATTTTTCTCCCATTTTTCCTTAAGACTTTCATCTCTGTTTTCCTCTCTTACTGTACCACATGGTCTATTATATCCTAAAATAATTCCATGAGACTGGGTTTTTTTGTTTCTTTTATTCTTACCATAATTTTTCTTTACCTATGATTATTTCTGTTCATTCTGTTTATATTCTGCTATCTATGTCATATTATTTTTTTAAAAACTCATAACTTCTCCTGCCAATATACTAGCATTACATATATACATAGTGGGCACCTAAAAATCTCTTTAAGGACAAAGTCAATTTGCCAAGAAAAAAAAATAGTGATATTTAAAACCATGTCAATATGACAAAAAAAAAATGGGGCACTGAGTGCTGTCATCTAGAATAATTACAAATGATTGTTTGAGTCATACAAGGTATGCTACAGATAGAAGTAAAAAGAAAGAAAACCTAAAATAAATGTTTTAAGTTAGGTAATTTTTTTTTTTTTTTACTGATTTGGAAAAAAAGAATCCAAAGCAATTTTGTTACTTAATTTTCTGAAGCTCAACTCTTTGTTTTATTTCAAAATAAATGTGACATCAAATAATACTTAAGCTGTCACCATTTTGTATGCATTATTGTGATCTTATGGCCACACAGCATTTCACAGAAGCCCGTGGCTCACATGCAGAAATACTTACACTACAGTCTTTACTTCTAGTAGATTAACATGTCACATTCACATAGAAACAAGAAAATCTTTCCGTGTGGTTACAAAAAGAACTTTCCATATACTACGGTGAGGGCTTCAGAAAATTAATGACGTTTTTCCCTTCACATCCAAAATACATGTTGAATAATGAATGCAGAAGAATCTAATAAGTCAAAAAAAAACAATCCAACTAAAACTCCATTTACATGGCGAGACCAGGATTTTCATGTGCAGTTGAACATATTGGATGTTTGCAAACAAATTTTCACAACAAAATTCACATAGGATAATGAAGGTAATATGAAAATTCAGACATCTGTCACACTAGTAAAGCCACGATGCAGTCTTTAAAATATAATTTCTGAAGTAAAATCATAAAACAGAATCAGATTGAATTTAAGAGACTATGCCTCACACACCAGCCAAAAGAAATATTCATATTCTCTACAGCACTTCTGTAAAAAAAATCATAATACATAACCATTTTGACATTGTCCTAATATAAACTAAAAAAGAAGACTCTAATTTTCTTGTTTTTACTTAGCGTTCCAGATGTTCCTTTGAATCAATAAACTATAGTACAAATGACTTTCTTATGAAACAAAGATCTGCAAAATTCTAAGGAATAAGTTGTGAGTAGTGCTAACACAGAAAAATACAAGGAAAAAAGAATCTAGCAACCCCAGTAGTTAACCGGACGCTCCCAGAGACTAAAGTCACCATGTGAAAACAACTTTAAAAAGGACCAATTGAATACACTGGAGACAAGCTTACCACCAGAAAACTAACTCACAATTTTCTAACAGGACAGCAGCATAGGTACTAAGCTAGACTCCTGATAAGCACATGGTTCCTGTGGACGCATACTCAACTTGTCCAAATGCTGTACTGTGATGCTAAACCAGCATTTCAGAAGACGTGCAAGGTACTAACTCATAATACTTTAGTTTGGTCAAACTAACAAAATTAAAGGTCTTGTGACATTTGAACAGCACTTGTTGGAGCATGACCATTGTGAACATTGCTTCACCCATTATCAAAGATCACGCAGATATCAAGTGGCAAGAGTGTTGAGACTCTGATCTATCTTTTAACGGTATTTGATGCAAATTTTGTGTAATTAGATATTAAGATCATATGTAGTGTAGTCCCAATATCTACTTAGCACTTTTGAAATGCACCTACATTAAACCCACAGGACATTACAGAGTATGTTAAAATTCTATGATTCTTTAATGTCTGTTTTTATGTTCAGTCTAAATCCCTTTCACTATTGCAAGAGTACCACCTTGGCATTGTGACTTTGGAGTATTTTGTGTGGGAACTTTAGCAGGCATGTATAATCTCCTCTCAATTTTTCCTTTGGTAGAATTCTCATACATTTCCTGGCTATATTTTATATATATCATAGATATATGTATATGATATATATCATATAAATGTGGCTTTTTCATTAGGCTTCCATGCCCTTTATACATAAGTATGTTCTCTCTAAATTCCCAATGATCACCAGATGCTTAGTCACTGGGATCACTCACTCTTCAAGAATTCCGGACAAGATCATAGTAAAACTAAGTCTCTCATCTGAGGGCCATTATAGAAAGGGGGTTCCAATAATCCGGGTAATTTCTTTACTGTGCCAAGAGCAAAAAATAAAAAATCTTGATCAGTAGTAATGTCCCCTATGCTGCTTCTTATCTGTTATCTGTGGAAGACAGTTCAGTTTGATTTAGTTGAGTAAATTTCCTCCATGAATGCTATTTTTTAGATTATATGCAGAAACATCTCCAAATTAGGTGCAAATTGCTTTGTTGTATCTCCTTTTCAATGTTCTTTTTGCAAATTCTAGCACTTATGAACATACCTCTATTTATATTATGGTTGATACATTTTAAGTTCCTTTTTTATAAGATATATTCTTTATTTACATTTCAAATGTTGACCCCTTTACTGATTTGTCCCCCAAAACCTCCCTAATCCATCCCCTCTCCCCCTGCTCCCTAATCCACCTACTCCCACTTCCCTGTCCTATTATTTACCTATACTGGGGCATCGAGCCTTCATCGAGCCTTCACGGGACCAAGGGCCTCTCCTCCCTTTGATGTCCAACAAGGCCTTCCTCTGCTAAATATGCAGCTTACTTTTTGGTTGTTGGTTTAGTCCCTGGGAACTCTGGGAGTACTGGGTGGTTCATATTGTTGTTCTTCCTATGGCACTGCAAACCCCTTCAGCTCCTTGGGTTCTTTCTTTAGCTCCTCCATTGGGGACCCTGTGCTCAGTTCAATGATTGGCTGAGAGTGTCCCCCTCTGTATTTGTCATGCACTGGCAGAGCCTCTCAGGACACAGCTATATCAGGCTCCTGTCAGCAAGCACTTGTTGGCATCCACAATAGTGTCTGGGTTTGGTAACTGTATATGGGATGGATCCCCAGATGGGGCACTCTCTGGATGGTCTTTCCTTCAGTCTCTGATCCACACTTTTTCTCTGTATCTCCTCCTGTGGGTATTTTGTTTCCCCTTCTAAGAAGGACCAGAGTATCCATACTTTGATCTTCCTTCTTCTTGAGCTTCATTTGATCTGTGAATTGTATCTTGGGTATTCCAAGTTTCTGGGCTAATATCCACTTATCAATGAGTGTATACCATGTGTATTCTTTTGTGATTGGGTTACATCACTCAAGATGATATTTTCTAGCTCCATCCATTTGCCTAAGAATTTCATGAATTTATTGTTTTTAATAGCTGAATAGTACTCCATTGTGTAAATATACCACATTTTCTGTATCCATTCCTCTGTTGAGGGACATTTGGGTTCTTTTCAGCAACTGGCTATTATAAATAAGGCTGCTATGAATATAGAGGAGCATGTGTCCTTATTACATGTTGGAGAATCCTCTGAATATATGCCCAGGAGTGGTATTGCAGGGTCCTCCGGTAACTTCTAGTTAAGTGTCAGTCAGGTCCTTAAAAGAAAAATAGTTTTAAACCACCTCTAAATTTTTCTCCCCCACATGCTATATAACTCAGTAGGCAGAAGTCTTATCCATAACATCTTTTATTTCAGATCCGGATTTATTTTGCCATAAGGCAAAGAAGTCAAGGGTCTATTTTTATCATCACTAGAAGAGTGCTTCTTGAAAAAAACATGTTCAAAATTAAGCAAGGACAAAGCCCCCATTTTTCCAATTAGGGGTAAAGTAAACATGAGTGTAAATACTCTGAGAAACATTACATGGATTCCACCAAAATAGTTCCCACCAAAATGTTCTGTGAGAGTGGAGAAAGACACACAGAATGTCGGAGACTGAAGTGGGCTGGGCGTGGTAGAAGCAACAAGGGAAGAGGAAACCAGAAGGCCCAGGACTGAATGAGGGCTAGATGTTGTGTCTTACAGCCTCCTTGGTTGTGTCTTACAACCTCTCTCAGCTGTTCACAGACTGGAGGAAACTCATCTACATGCTGTAGCAATCTGACTTTGGATATCTGCAGTGAAAATTCTTAGTTCGGTTATTAATAATAATTTGTCAGAACCAAATCATAATGATATCAAAGTGCTCACCATTTCACTTCCTTTTGTTTTCTAATGAAATGCTTTTGTTTCCATCATGGGCTTCCTTTTGATTGCCTAACACCAGACAGGCTAACCAGCAATTTCCTTAGTAATTATGATTAGCATATAATTAAGAATAAGTATCATGCTCCTGCAATAAATGAGCAATCATGAAGATAAAAATGGGAGCAGAGAAGGTGTTGTCAGTCCATCAAACCCTCCACCGATTATAAATTCTGTTGTAACCAGCACTGCAGATAAGTACAGTCTTAGATTCTGGGTGTGTTGTGCCTGCTTCCTGGGCCACCTAGAGCTAAAATCACCCTTTTCTCCCAGTATAACAAAACACAATCAGAAAGTCAACAGTGTCGTCATCTTCCATTTCGTTCCTCTTCAGAATGTCATCATTGTTTATGGATTCTTGCAGTTACACCAAACCCCTGAATTTTAAATATAAAGGTTAAATCCCTAAATTACAGTCTCAATTTAACCATGTTATAATTATAGCTGAGATCATATTCTATCTTCTATCACTCAAAACTAGAACAAGACCTTGGGTCTGTTTCAGTTTCAATTATATCAAATTTGTAAGATGAAAATGTTAAGTTGGGATTAGGAACAGAGCAGTTTGCTGTCAATAATATTTCTCAGAAGTTGACTGATTTGATGATTCATGTATATGAAGCACTAAAGAATTTTAATTTGTACTGGGGGTAGGGATGGAGCCCATTATATGGGGTGATTTGTTGAAATTAGTTTCAAATATCTATTATTTTTGATTAAAAAAATCATATCTTGATTGTGGTTTCTCCTCTCCCAACTCTTCCCACATCTTCCTCACTTCCCCACTACCCAAACCCATACTCTTCCTTTCTCTCTCATTAAGATACAGTCATCTGAAAATAATAATAACAAGATAAAATAAAAACATTACATTTCTTAGAAATAAAGTTACAAATAATTAGAATAAGTGGAAATGATTTTTTGCTTACCCAGGGTGTCATTCTGATCTTAATTCTACTTTAACAGGCCCTGGACCATGATCCAGAAGGACTATGGGACTATGCATAGTTCTGTCCTGGGCCTGGTAGTTTTTCTTTCTTTTTTTCTTTTTTTTTTATGCTAAATATTTTTATTGGATATTTTCTTTATTTACATTTCAATTGTTTTCCCCTTTCCAGGTCTCCCCTTTGGAAGTCCCCTATCCCATCCTCTCTCCCCCTGCCTCTATGAGGGTGCTCCCATACCCACCCACTTCTGCCTTCCTGCCCTCTCATTCCCCTACACTGGGGCATCGAACACCCTTAGGCCCAAGGTCCTCTTCCCCCACTGACGTCCAACAAGGCCATCCTCTGCCACATATGCGGCCAGAGCCATGGGTCCCTGAATGTGTACTCTTTGGTTGGTGGGTCAGTCCCCAGGAGCTCCGGGGTGTCTGACCAGATGACACTGCTGCTCCCCCCATGAGGCTGCAGACCCCCTCAGCTCCTGCAGTCCATTCTCCAACTCCTGTTCTCATGACTTGTTCTGTCTCATGTGTAGGTGATACTGCATTCACTCATCAGAAAACATTTGTAGAGAATCCAAGGTATGTCTGAGAGTGATGAAGTCAGGCATGGCCCTTGCTTTCATGGGACATGATGTCTCACAAAAACAAAACAAAACAAAACAAATTAAAAAGTCACACAGTAACCCAGTAAGTATTAGTAAGATAAATGCTATACGGAAGTTAAGCACATTGTCTGTGGAGTTATTGAAGACATTTGTAAGAAACATATATAGAAGAAACCGACTGAATGAGGTCACATAATGAGTCGAGAGAAAGAGCATTCCTGCCAAAATGCTGGAGCAAAGGCCCTGAGACAGGAGCTGACAGGAAAAGATGAATGACACATAGGAGTGAGGGAGTAAGGTTCATAACGGCTGGAAAGACTGACAGAGCCCGTAGGCGACGCAGTAGCCATGAGTCTGGCTTATGGTGTGAGAAAGGAGATGGGCAAAGGGAAGCGCTGATGGACTCTGCATGGTGTACCGTGAGACCATCACAATGAGCATGAAGAAAAGAACACGGGAGCAGAGACCTGAGGCACAGGACTAGCAGGAGGCTCCAGCAGTCTCAGCCCAGTCTCAGCCAGGGTTAATAAATCTGGAATGGAGTGATGGCAACAGTATTAAGAAATGGATGTGGGGCCTGGAAAGACGGCTAAGTGGTTAGGAGCACTGGCTGCTCTTCTACAAGATCAGGGTTCATCTATCAGCACATGGCAACTCCCAACCATACATTGCCATACATGGCCACTTGAACTCATGGTCATGTACACACACACACACACAAACTCTCTCTCTCTCTCTCTCTCTCTCTCTCTCTCTCTCTCTCTCTGTCTGTCTCTCTCTCTCTCTCACACACACACACACACACACACACAAACTAAAAATAAATAATTTTTAAAAAGAAGTAGATGTGTACCATCATGAGTGATGAGAGATCCCAAGATAACAACCATGAGGCGAAAGTGACTAAGAAACAAAGTCATGAATTCCTGCCAGAAATAGAGAGAACAACGTTCACAGTTAATGTCGCCCTTATTCCTCTCCCACCAGACGACAAATACACACAATTCTTTTCTTGTTCAGTACGTTCAGCTGCTGCCATTTCTATCATAACCATCTCTTGTTTGTCAAGATGAAAATTATGTACCTCTGAGAAGGTAATAAATAACCCAGTAAATAAATATAAATAAGTGTTGGGGGGGGGCAGTTAAAAATAACTGAAAAGTTTTTTGACCAGAGCAACTGTAACAGCTCCCAGTAAGTGAAATAGAACTGTGTATGGGAAGAGAAGATCCGGAGGAAGCCTGGGCGAGGTAAGGGGAGCTGATATACATCACATTCCATTCATAGTCTAGGAGTCTGTGGAACTGTTAATGAGAGCGAGGTAGGTCAAAATGTGCTATGTTGAAAAGTTCCAACATCTATGAAATGACAAAAGCCAGTCATGGGATAATTTCATTGTATAATTTCATCTTTGTTAAAATATATTTGTAAATATACATGTTTCAAAAAGCATTTATATGCATGAAAGTACATAAAATAACATCTGGATAATATTAACAATGTAAAGGGTGGAAAAAAGCCCAACAACATATTTTGTTCTTTATTTTAATTTTTTATAATACATCTGTACTCACATGAGTTTATTTTTGCCATAAAGAAAGAGGACCATAGGCACTTACTGTAAAGCAATGGTCTGTAATGGACACCACTGATTTCGGCTGCTCTTAGTGAATCAAAATAAAGACTAGATGTCAAATTGTAAACTATCATAAGAAAATAAATGTTTTGAAGATCCTGAGATCTCTAAGCCAGATATGAATGTCAGAAATTCATCTTTTGGAAATGGAAAGGATATCCCTGAGGCAAAACTACTGGAAACACAAGAAAATTAACAAAAAGATGTGGAACTTTTAGACCATGTCAAGGATGCTCTTTGTGGATAAACAGGGAACTGGTCTTGGAGCCTGTGTCTAGGGCAGCTTCCCTAAGATGAGATTACACTTTCAGTGGTTTCTTTCCATACACACCACAAGCTGTCTGTGTCTGTACACCAGACTTCTCTAGATCAGCTAGTCATAAAGCTGGTGATGCCTGCACATCGCTTAGGAAGGGGAGAAAAAGCAGAGCATATTACAGGGCTCTAATATACTGACAAAGACAAAAAGAGCCCACGACCAATTCGATGTGCAACTAACAGCCCCTAGAAGTGTGTGCATCTAAATTCCTTACATAAAAACATATTTTAGGTAAAGCATAGAAGGTTCTAAGGCAACCAACAGTTCATTATTCTCTGTCCCCAAACTCCCTAATTCAGGCCTAGGTACTGAGGAGCTGTTCAGTCAATGTCTAAGGTTTGCTTGAACAGGAAGAAGAGGTTATCCAAACACTGTTGATAAACCTTGTAAATCCTATCAATCAATGAACCAACCAACCAACCTACCAACCAACCAACCAACCAACCAACCTACCAACCAATAGACGCCAACAAGAGGTGTCAAGTGCTAACCTCAACTTTTTACATTCCTCATCTTACTCCATCTAGTAACAATTTCAACTGTTTTATTTTCATCTTATGATGATAAAATACTCTGACAAAAGTAACTCAAGTGAGAGAGGGTTTACTTTAGCTCACAATTCAAGATGCGGAGCATCTTAGCAGGGAGGTCAAGGCAGCTGGAGCTTGAAAAGCCAGTGGCATTGCATCTTCAGTAGAGCAGAGAGAGGAGGGCACCTTCCCAACTCATTTTCTCCTGTTTACTCTGTCCAGGGTCTATTGCTGAGGGAAGAAAATTACCCACCATAGACAGGTCTTCCAAGTTCAATTATGCAGTCAAGATAATCCCCCACAGGCATGCCCAGAGGCCTGTCTCCCAGGTGATCCTAGATTCTGTCAAGTTGACAATTAACATGAAGCATCACACCAATTAAGGTAGATTTAATTATTTAAAAGATGAGAAAACTGAAACCCAGCGACAGCAATTTGCCCATGCTCATATTCACAATCTGAAAGGCTAGGTTTACACCAAATCTGTCTGACTCCAAGCTGGGGATCGTTTCCCAGTAGCCCAGAAACTCTCCAGGAATTCTCTCTGACATCTATGGCATACATATCTGAATTTTGAACATCCACATTTGTTTGGTGTTTTCTTCTTTTTTTTAAAGATTTTTTACATCAATTCTTATGACACAACACAGTATAATCAGTTGACTTTTCAAAGTTTTGTGTTTTGTGTGACTATTAAATTTTTTACTGGAGATATTCATGAGATACTGATAGATTTACCTGCTTGAATTTTATATAAAATAATTGAAGTTATAAAAATATCTAAAATATCAGGCACTTCACTATTGTCATTATGAATTTTACACACTAGTAAAAGCAAAGTTTCCAATTAGCTTCTATGCTATACTCTGCTGCCTTAATGACCTATATCCTTTCTCTTATCAGCTACTTTCAGATGATGAAAGTGACCTGAACACCTGGCTGTCACTTTCACATACTTACCATCATATCATATCTCTCTCCTGTTTCTCCTTCCTGCCCCTCTCTCTGTGGTCCAGGTCTTAGTCCTATGCTCTCTGGCCCAGAATTTCATGGTGGTTTGAATAAAAGTACCCTCCCCCATTGGCTCATATATTTGAATGTTTGTAACTGGGGAGTGGCACTAGCTGAGAAAGGTTAGGAAGTGTGTGGTTTGTTGAAGAAAGTGTGCCACTGGAGGCGTGTGCCACTGGAGGTGGGCTTTGCAATTTCAAAAACCCATGCAAGCTCTTTCTCTCCACATCAAGACAGGATGTGGCTCTCAACTGTGGCTCCAGTGCCTGACTGCATATTGCTGTGCTCCTCACTATGATGACAATGGACTAAGCTTCCAACACTGGAAGCACATCCCCAATTAAATGCTTTCTTTCATAACAGTTACCGTGGTCATGATTATCTTCACAGAAATAGAACAATAACTAAAATGGAAGTTGGCATTAAGGAGCGGTGTACTGCTGTGACAGGTCTGACCCTGCTGCTTGTTGGAATGTAGACTTTGGGACTTTGGGTCAGGAAAGCAGTTGAATACTTTAAGTAGGGCTAAATAGGCCATACTAGCAAAAGCACGGAAGACAGGTGGTATTGAGAGAATTTAAATTATGATGCCTTGGCTTAAGAAGTTTCAGAGAAGAAGAATGTTAATAAGTGGACTCTAGAGACTATTCTTGTGGTATTTTGGCGAAGAATGTGACTACTTTTCCCCCTTAATCCTAAAAGTCTGCCTGAGGATAAACTGAAGAGTTTTGGATTAATGGCTTTGGCAAAAGAGATTTCACAACTACATAGTATTGACTCTATCATACAGTTATTAGTAGTTAGTCTTATGCAGATCTATAATGAAGGGCAGCAAACTAGGCAAAGGGAAACAAAAAGTGTGTAGCTTGAGGGGAAATGGGGCACCAGGAAGTGTAGTGGAGCTAATTCCAGTGCTCAGGGAGATAACAAATTTCAGTCCTGATTGCTAAGTGAAATAAAGTGATGACCTCAAGCTAAGATCCCACCCAGCTAAGCTTCCAACTTATAAAGAGAAATTAAAGAAAAGCTTTAGCAGTAAAGCAAATGATCAACAATAGAAAGCTGATATAGATGTAATTGAAGAAGCACACCATGTTCCAGCCTTAGCAAGCAGCAGAAATCGGCAGCTTTGGCCACATGATTCTGACTTTAGAGTTAAGGACACAAGAAAGAGGCTTGAGGAATCTTCCTTTCTGGCTAAAGAAAGTCACTGAGGTCAGGTGTGTGTCAGGGATTTCCCTATGTGGAAGCCCAGAAAGGCCATTGCATGAAGCTATGAAGGTGAAATGTTAAAGAATCCAAAACGTTGGAGATATCAGTCATGAGATACCTAACAAGGAGAGCTATTAACACGGATGGAATCAGCCCAAAAGAGAGAACTGTGTTGCACTCAACAAATCTGAAAGGAGTGCTTTGGTGACAGATATGGAGGTACAGAATTCAGAGTTTTCCCTGCTGGCTTTCAGTCTTGCTTTGGTCCAGTATTTCTTGCCTTTTGAAATGGTAATGTATATTCTGTGCCATTGTATGTTGGAAGTATGTGATTTGCTTTAATTTTGATTTTACAGTGGATTAGTTACAAGATGGCCTTCAGTCTCAGAAGAGACCTTTGGAATTTTGAAGTTAGACTAAATGTATTTAACATTATGATATGGCTATAAGGTTAATGGAGTCAGAAAGTGGAATGTGGTGGTTTGAATCAAAATGGTTCCTATAGGCTCATATATGTGAATGTCTGGACATCAGGGAATGATACTGTTTGAGAAGAATTAGAAGGTGTGGCCTTGTTGGAGTAGATGTGGACTTGTTGGAGGAAGGGTGTCACTGGAAGTGGGCTTTGAGATTTCAAAAGTCCATGCTAGACTATCCATCTATCTATCTATCTATCTATCTATATATCTATATATATATATATCTATATATCTCCACTTACAGATCAGAATGTTGCTCTAAGCTACTGCTGCAATGCCTGCCTAGTACACTGTGCTTTTTACTGTGATAATAATGAACTAAACATTTGAAACTGGAAGCAAATCCCCAACTAAATGTTTACTTCATAACAGTTGCCTTGATGTCTCTTCACAGAGGTACAACAGTGACTCAAACATCCACACAACTCAGAAACCTTTAGGACCCACATGTCTTCAAGTTTCTGCTCTATATCTTTCCTTCACAGCTAACATCCCCCCAAATTTAACAACTCTTTTACCCTCACCTTGTATTTTTCTTCAACCTGTTTCTCGTAGGATCATTTCCTCCACCTCTTCTCCCCTGGCCTTGTTCATATCACAAAATGCCTCCTTCTAGAAACTGTAGTAGACATGTAACATGCCTCTTTGGCACTTGATCCTTTAGCCATGTTTACATAGGTAATTACTGTCTCTTTAAGATGAGATCATCTTTACAGCTCATGAAACTACTTGTAGAGCTTTCTGACGCATCTTTGACCTTCCGTGACAATTTTCTCTTCTGGATTCTTCTGTCTTTCCTGATCACCAAGTGTGAACTCCCTCGAGCTTCCTCAGGCTCTTTTCTCTTTGCACCATATGCATTCTTATGGTGACATCACATATAGTTAATGACTGCTGGTCCATTTGGACATGGCCAACATGTACCTTATCATAGTCCCAGAAATATATGAGTTCCAGACTGATTCACATATTTACTTGCCAATCTGTCATCTCTGTGGATGTCACTGCCATTTCAAAACTCAGAAGGTTCAAAGTTGAAAGAAGCATCTCCCCACACCTCCTTACATATTTCCTCTTGGTAAGTGTGCTAAAGCATCTTGCCCACCTGGCTTCTCCATCTGTTCTTCCATACTCCCTTCAGCTCCTAACCCACAGCCACATAGCCTTATGGAAGATGCTTTTCCCACTCCTTCATCCACACCGAGAGATTTCCTCTTTGTAATGTGTCTAGCTATAGTATTTCCAACCTCAATTTTACTCTCAATCCTTGGCTGATTTAATTTTAAATATACTTCATGTTTCAATGAAAATATCTTTTCACCCAGAAGATTTCCTAACCCCTTATTATATACTTACTTTATTCCCACTAACCCTGCTGTTCTGAAAATGAATTTAAAATTGCTTATTCTTTACATATCTTCACTAGCTTGAAACTCTGTGTGAGTATGGTTGATCTATGTTTATTTTTTTAATTGCTAACATTTTCCCATGCAAATCCAAATGTACGTATGGATATGTGAATAGCTTTGTTCATATACATAGGGTCGCATTGCGCACAATGGTTCATATCCTGCTTTTGGCACTTGACACCTTTTTTCAATGTTGGTGATACCATCCATAGTTGTCTGCCAGCTATGGTCGGTCAGTCTCACCTTCAGCCATCATCTTTGACAACAAGCCCATGGACACAGAAGCCTGCAAGCTATTTGAAGACAAAACTCTAAAGGCACAAGCTTTAAGGCTGTGAGTACTGGAGAAAAAAAAACAGTGTGTTATAGGAGTCCTTGTTTTCAGACTTTTCTTGCATTTATATACCTCAACAGTGCCCATAGCAAGGAGAAATTTGATGGTGAGAGCTTTATCCTGAAGCATACAAGTCCTGACAACTTCCCAATAACAAATGCTGGGTGATCCACAAATGGCTTCCAGCTTTTCATCTTCACTGTCAACACTGAGTGTTTGCTTGGCAAGCATGTGGTCTCTGGGAAGGCGAAAGAGGGAGTGAGAATTGCGAGAGCCAATAGGTGCTTTGGGTGCTCCTTGGTACCTTGTGCCAGCTGCAGACAACTGGAGTACACTGACTTCTTAGCCATCACACCGCCACCTCCATTGTTCAGGTGAGCCCCTTCCTCCCCACTTACTTGTTAACCTATGACCATCCTGCTCTTGATGAGATTCGTTTATGTTTTATGTTTTTCCTAATCTCCTCCAAGCCTAGCTTAGCTAGCTTGAAGGATTTGTTATGACTAAAAACTAAATAACTATGTATTTATTTAACAGATTCCTTAATCAGTAAAGCTTTGCGTTGCCAACCTTCTACAACTACAAAATAGAACACTGACAAAGTGGATAGAATTTCCGGGTCAAAGGCTATATTATGTCTGTGTACACACACATGCATATATGGATATAGATAACTTCACCATATTTTTCATGGATGTTAGTTTGTATTTTTGTTTCAATAAATTTGTGTTTTACTTGTGTCCTATTATGATGTAACACTCCAATTTTCTGTTTATTTTTGTTTATCTCAGTTGCCTGAATGCTAGCAAATATTTTTTCAAGCACTTGGAAGCTCTTGAGTGCTTACAACTGTATTTGTCTAATGGTTATGTGTTTGACAATGCCTTTTTGTTATTACATCAAGTAAATATAATGTTTATTAGAATACTGGATTGCATTATATATAGCATAGTATAATGCTGGCATGCAAAGAGACAGATTGATCAATGGGAAAATAGAGAGCCCAGAAGTACATTCAGTGCATGGAAAAGTTAAATATTCCATAAAAGCAACAATCTATTCATGAAAAAGAGTATTAGCATGACAGGCTGCACATCTGAAAAATATCAGGTTAGTCTTTTAACTCACACTACATTCAAAAACCAATTCCAATAAATTAAAGTCTAAAACAAAACTGAAAATAACACAAATTGTGTAACGTATATCAAAGACCATAGTTACAGCTAGTGTAGGGGCCTTATAGCTGAGGCAGAAAATCTGGGGGTTTTGAGACAAAGATACAAGAGATGAATATAAATGGGGCTGAAGAGACATATCAACACTTAAGAGCACTTTCCTGATCTTAGAGAAGACCTGGGATCAGTTCCCAGCACCCATATGGTGGCTTACAACCATCCATAACTCCAGTTCCAAGGAGTCTGATACCCTCTTCTGGCCTCTGAGGGTACCAGGCACACATTTGATACACATACATTCAGGCGAAACAGTCTTCACACACTAAAATAAATCTAGAAGAAATGCACGATAGCATAAATGATAAGACTCTCCGCAATACAGATCAAGAATAACAGATGAATGTTTGCGTTAGAGAAATAACTCTTTGTAAGGGGAAATAGTTAGTGTTATGATTTGAATCAAGCATTCTTCTCAGAGGTTGATGTTTTGTGTGCCTGTTCCTCAGCTGACAGTATTGTTGGGGGAGGAATCTTTGAAGGCAGTGCAGGCTGGCAGCCACTGCTCCTCCTGGGAAGCCACAGCTTAGACCCAGTGCCTGGCTCTCCTGCTGCACTCTCTGCTCCTCCTTCTGTCCATGCTGAGAGTTGCAGCCACACACTTCCATCACCAGCGCTGAGCGGTTCCACCCTGCCTGCTCTGCCATGATGGACAGAGTCCCTCAGAAAACAAGAGCCAAAATAGATTCTCCCCCTTTAAGTTGTTTGTTAGCTATTCTGCTACAAAAATGACTAAACAGAAGTGGATAAAGGTGTGTTCTACATTTACATATAAACACACACACATATATGTGTATATACACACACATGAATTTGTAAGAGCACACAATAGCCAATTCAAATAGTCAACAAGCATGAAAAATACTCCAAATAACTCTACTACAGAGAAATGCAAAGTAAAAGACAATCTAATTCAAGGGAATACTCACAAAATTGTTTGGGCAGAGCATCAGCTCAACAGCAACGTCTTTCTCTGCCCTATCTTGTGAGGTTTCTACTCTCTCTGATCCCCGCAGCAGCCCCACCCAGAAACGTCAAGCACAAACAGTAAGGAACATGCTCAATTACTGAACTGCATGCGCTTAATTTATTTGTATCTCAAATTTTCTGTGTGTTTTATGTGTACCTATGCAGATGCATGCACATATTTCACTGTATCACTGTATATATTTTGCTGCTAATTCAGTTAGTAGAAAAAAGGTAGCTCAATTATAAATAGAGATTAGTTTAAAGTTGCTTATTGAAGAGATCCTTGTAATTTCACAGCCAATGAGGTGTATTGTTATCAATATACTTCTAAAAAACTATTTAAATTTTCTGTTTTCTAGAATTGAATAGACCATAATCATCTCGGGATCATTTGAATGAAGATAGTATTCTTTAACTAGCTTAGAAAACCTAATTTAATTTCAATATTTTTAAACTTTTAAAACTTTCCCTTTAGATTGAGAAAGATACCCACCCCTTTCATGGATTAAAAATAAATCTAATCAACATTCTGAACATGGAAATATTACAGGCATGTAAACTAGGTGGTTAGGCACTGATTTACACACTTTATGAACTTAATTAAAATGGATATAAAACAATTTGACTTTTTAAATTCACTCTACTTTAGGACAGCCCGGCACAAACATGAAGGCAATATACAAAAACACGTAAAATTTACTAAATCTGTACAAGCCCACAGGACCACGTCTGTCTTTTGTAAACACTACAGATTTAGGTTTATCTACCAATGTCCCTATCCACCCCTAAGAGTGTGACTTTATCTCTTGCCTATCTTCCTCTGTCCACCTTCCTCCTCCATTCTTGCGCTCGTGTGGTAGACTTAAGAAAACAACCATTGCCACAGGTGAGATCCAGAAGGTCTCATTAACGAACATACAGCCTCATTCTGTGCGTTCACTGCCTCTTCATCCCTTGAATCGGCACATAAAGAAATTCTGCCTGTTTCATACTTGCATTCAAATGTTAATTATTACCAGCTTGAAAGGAATATATGAGAAAAGGCTGGTATCTCCCTTAATTTTTCTTTCCTAGATAGTTAGAGGCCAGGGGCGCCAAAGAAAACAGTTTTATATTTACAACTACTTAGAGCTAATACAAGAAATATTTTGTTTCTCTTGGCTTAGACCAGCTTAGTTCAGATATCTATCTGATTAAGGACAGAAAGAATAATTATTCTTTATCTTACTAGTTTAAAACCAAAGAATTGCTATTTATAATTAATATATTGTAACACAAGATATTTTTAAAAAGTCAGTGGTAGGAATATGAATATAGCAATTGGAAACAGTAACAATATCTGTACATCTATTCTAGTCCAGACTAAGGGAGCCTGAAATTCATTGTCAGCTTTAGTTTGCAAATTCCATTTGAAAATGTATTTCTTAGATTTGACCAACATTTCTGGTACCTGAAACATGAAGATACCTCCTTTTGCAGTCATGCACAAGTTACAAAATGTTTAATAAGTGTAAATTTCAGTCATTTACAAGCTGTGTTCTTTAAGGATGTCTTTACATGGGGATAAAAACTCTTATTTTGAAATGCCAAGTGTCTAAATACCTAAAATATTTTCTTCCTTTCACACCACAATTCCACCCCTATTCTCCTCCTCCCAGCATCAACATGGGCAACCAAAGGCAGTCACAACAGAACTAAACATACTACTCATATTGCTTGGGGCTTCTATAGGACATAGCAATAAGTGGTTAGACAGACAGCCCAGTGTTTAAGAGCACTTGCTGTACTTCCGGGTGCCAAGTTTGATTCCCAGGACCCACAGTGGGGCTCACAATAGTCTGGAGCTCCAGTCTCAGGAGATCCAACGCCTTCTTCTGGCCTCTGTGGGCACTGCATGTATGTGGTACTCAGACATACATGCAGGTGAAACACCCTATCCATAAAATAAAGAAAAATTAGCATTAAAAAGAGAATTAGTAATTAATATGAAAGATAGGATATATTTGATGGGGCTGGCACTGTACAATGAGGTGTGTGAATAACTTGTAACAAGGCTATGAATTCACATTCTCAGCACCACCAAAACCAAGAAATTAGAAAATATATTTTTACAAGAACAGAAAAGATTTTAATCTGGATCCTGGAAAATCCTTTATAACAGGAGCATTTTACTGTGTAACCCAGGTGTTCCTTGAATCCAAGATCCTCTTGCCTCGCCTCCTAACCACTGTGGCAACAGGCATGCACTACCATGCCCCATCTGCCCAGAATATCATTTTAACTCTGAGTAATCAAACAGAGGATAAAGTTGCCTAGGGAAGAAATTAGATCAGAGTCCTTGCTCATGCTGGACCAAGAAAGTCTCCGCTGATGATTTTTAAACTGTATAAAACCAGATAGCATTTTGTGGTTGCCATTGTTTTACATAAAGGGTGTATTTTTGTAACATAAATTTTCACTGATTTCCTATTTAATACCAGAAATTTCTTGCTATATACTCAGCACTCTGATGTGAGCACATGTGCTCATAACGCTTCTACAATGCATCTTCATATGTGCATCAGCTCATAATTAATGAAAAAGATGTCCTAAAATCTCAGAAATACAAGTCATGTGTTGTAAGGAAATGTATTGATTTAACAGTATTTACACATTTGTGTGGGGGATTCATGAAGGTATCAGAAAGAAATATTTAAACAATCCATAAAATATCTGTAAATAACAAGAGAGCAACAGATATATTCTGGTAAAAATTGAGAAAGTTGGAACTATGCAGAAAATTGTCCTTTAAAGAAATTTTCATGTGTATTATTAGCATCTTAAAATTGGATTTGCCATGTTTTTTATTAAAAACAGAACATAAATTTGTGATTTTATTTATTCAGAAGGAATAATGCACTCTGCTGTGTCTGATATATATTGACATGTCATTTTAAATATTTATGCAAAGAAAGCAGGAACTATACACATTTGCTCAGTCTCTCTGCTTGACCTCTGACATAATACCATTTCTTGACTTAGAGTCATTGATTCTAAAAGTATATGGACTCATTAGGAAGGTGTATCCTACTGAGTTTAAATCACGACTCGTAAAGTACAGCTTTCTAGATTCAGAACCACCTTTTAGGTGAAGGTAAAATGTAATCTTAAGCCCATGCTACAAGTATAAATTTCTTATACTTTCATTTCAAATACTGTTGGATTCGTTCATTTATAAAAAGCTAAGGTCATTACTGAGTGGCTATAATTTAATTAACAGAACCTTCATAATATTTCTAAATATAACATGGAAAGTAGGAAAATCATTGCCTTGATTCTAGAAAAAAAACAGTTTTGACATATTTTCCAAGTATGTATTTTAATGCATGCATCTAATAGGAAGAACATAAAATTCCCATTTAGTAATTTAAAATAAAACATAAAAAGACACAAATAATAGCATTATTCATCCAATGAAAACCCAACTCTAGAATTTTAGATTATAAAGAGGGGGTATTCACCAAAGTAGTTAATTATCACCCAGCTGCAAAAGAATGGTACATATCCAAAACTAAATGTTTTCCATCCTTTGGAAACAAGACAAATATTACTGATGGCTGACATAAATGGCCTTTGCTCCATTTAACATTTAATCAAGTAGTTAATATTAAAACTGGAGACAGGAAAGATGTGTTGAAAGCAGTTACTTGTATATTGAGATTTGCAGAAAAACTACATATGGTTTCCATTGTTCCATAGCCAACATTTTGGAATTTCTTACAGAATGATATATTTACATTTTTCAAAACTGAAAATGTCTGCCTTCTTATTGAAGTTTACCATATGTCAAAACACTTCAAAAGCTAAACGTTTTATACACTGAGGGGAAAACTGACTAATTTATAATATATATATGATTAACCAGAGGAAACTTAAGAATGTCAAAAGCACTGTTACAGCTGTCAGTTAATTAATACTTGAGTAATCCTTGATAAATCATAACGAAAGTTTTAATTTATGTAACTCTATGAAACATGCCAGTAATAATCTCAGACAGTTTGCTGGCTCAGTAATTTGCTTGCAAAAGTTATTTAAGTAAGTATATTTTAATATAAAGACACTCAATACAAACCTTCATATTTCTTTAATTAATATAGTCAGCAAACACAATGACCTCAAGGTTTAAATCATAAAAGTTCATTGTTTAGATAGAATCTCCTTTAACTTGCTTCAAAAACTAATCATCAGCATGCTTTCTCAGTTTGCATGCATAGAAATGGGTCCCCAAGCCCCTGAAAGCAAATATCATTAAGCCCAGCTCACCTCCATCAGTGACATGACAGAAGCATCAGAAACTTCAGCCCATATCCGAAAGCTACATGAGTCAACTTACTGTACGTGCAGACACGTAGTCAAGCTTTGGCAAGCATAATATCCATTGAACACATGGTAACGATGGGGAACTGCAAAATGTACCTAGGGAAAAAACTAATGACAAAGAGCAGGTGAGTGAATACTTCAAACCCAAACACATACCAGTCAGCAAGTATGAACAGCATCGCTCCCAGAAAAGGAAAAGAAATGACTTAGATGGTTTGCATGGCTTGCATAATTAGTCATCATAACTAAAAGGTTATGAATAGGCCTGATCCAAGTGAACCTGGCATCTTGAGGTGTTACCACTAGAAGAGTAATTGTATCAGATCTCTAACTAACAAGTATTTTTATCAAGATTTGGCAAATAAATTTGAGAGGGAAATTTCTGAAAGGTGACAGAGTCATGGGCAGTAATGACGGAGGCTTATTAAACACATTCCATAGCTGATAAAGTAGTTGACTTGAGAGAGCTGTAGAGCTGAGAAAGGAGAGCAGATGTTCTGTGTTTTGACTTGGTGAAGCATTTGATGCATGGTTTCATGAAAAGTCACTTGAAAGATTAATCCAAATTGGCTTGGATCTGATCAGTGAAACACAGATCGAAAGAAAACTGCTTGAAAATCAGTAAACAGAAGATCATAACAAATGGCCATATATTCATTTGGAGTAGAAAGCTGCCACTGAACTGGGGCTGAATCTGGTTTTGGTTAATGGTTTTATCAGTAGTTCTTTAAATAAACATTTTAAATAGAATTTTCAAATACAACCCCATAGGGAGAGCATGCCTACAGAATTAAAACCAATGGCTTTTCAAAGAGAAGACTTCAGTACACAGGAAGTAATGGGGATTTTTCACAGATAAAAATTTACTCCAGAAAATAAGATTGTGACTGTAAGAGTAACAGATATTTTACTAGAGATGCCAAAACTCACAGTGCAAGTAAACATTGTCATTTTGAAGTCACCTTGAAAAACCCAACAATCCAGCAACAGTTACTATTCAGGATGTTTGGGGAGTTCATCTTTAAAATTGCCTTAAGCAAATCAGTGCCAGTAAACTTTAGTACTCTCTATGAGCTATATAAGAAATGTATCTTATCACAAACTGCTCTACTTAATTTTCCCTATATTTTATTTGTAATAAAAATTATGTTTCCTAGCTTCTTCATTAGACAATACCAAATAGCCTTTGGCTAGCTCCAAACCTAAACTCATTTCTCAAAAAGTTAATACATTTGTATCAACTAAACTTAGTAAATACAGCGTAACATAAATATAAGGTTTCCACACAAAAATTGTACTGTGTGCTTGTCCCTACCATGAGACTCTTAGGGTGCTATAGAAACTAAGCAATGATCCTTGCTCTCAAGGCATGCACACAAGCATATGACTAGTTATAGGATAGTATAATGATGCTCTTGTAGATATATATGCTGCGAATTCTACAACAGCACACAGGGGATCTGGCTGGCTCAACTTGAGAATGCATAGGAAGAAAATCCAGTACTGAAATTTGAGCTGAAACATCCAGAGGAACTAAAGAGAACCAAGAAATGATGTTCTAGCAGAAACAAAATTTTGTAACTGTCTAGTACTTAGGATTTGACATTAGCTCCCTAAAGGAGGGATGGGGTATTGGTCAGTGGTAGCCAATGAAACAGGAGAGTAGTAGTGAAGAGTCAATGAGAGCATCACAAAGCTTAATTATGAGCACCAAAGAGCTTGAATTTAATTCTCTAGGCACTTCGGAAGTTCTTAAAAGTGAGAATTCCTTACAATGTGCACATCTGTTATTGGAAAAATAAAACTAGGAGTTAGGAGAGAAATGATAGGTTTGTGGAAGAAGAAACTGGACCATGGGAAGTATTTACATGGTTATTATAGTGTCCTCTGATCAAGTGTCAGCCTCCGCCACTCCACTAATGGCCCTTACAGTGCTAAGGTTTCTGCACTCAGTTTTTGGGCATTATTGCCTCTCCCTTAACACATTGTTTTCTTAATTGACTTCCAGTAAAGCCTGTTCTCTCAGTTTTTCCATGCTTTATCCAGTCTTCTCTAGCTGCTGTCTGCTCTCCTCAATCTCTTCTTGACTCAGCACCCCAGGGCCCCACTCCTCATCTCTTTTCCTTTTCTCTCTGCTGACTTTTTGAGTTACACTAGACCTCATAGCAGTGAGTACCTTCTAAGTAAGTCTTAAACAATTCAAGTAGACGCCAGTGTGCGAATAGGTACCTAAGTGAACGTCTGGACTAAGTGAACATCTGGACTAAGTGAACGTCTGGACTAAGTGAACGTCTGGACTAAGTGAACGTCTGGACTCACTGGGATGTTTCAAAGTAGTCCAAGGAGCAAAGATTATGAGCCAGAATCTGTGGTGCATGCCTGTAGTCCCAGCATTTAGGAACACTGAAGCAGAAAGACTGCTAAACATTTGAGGCTATCCTGGTCTACTTGGTGAGTTCAGGGGCATCCTGGGCTAGATAGGAAGATTCTGTTTCAAACAAAAGAACAAACTTGTGACACCCAACATGTAAGAATAGAAAGTAAATCTAAGATGGCATAGGAACGATATCTGTAATGGAACATGAGAGTCAGAGATAAACAGAAAACACTAGGATTTGGATATGATTCAAAGATGTCAGTAAAATATTTAGCAAGCTATGAAAGGAAAAGTAGGACTAGAGAGATGATTCAGTGGTTAAGAGCACTAAATGCTCTTGCAGAGGACCCAGGTTCAATTCCCAGCACCCAGGAGGAGCTCACAACTCTCCATAATTTCAGGTCAGGGGATCCAATGCCCTCATTTAACCTCTACAAGCATGCATGTGGTATATACATACAGGCAAAACACTCATGCACATAAAAATAAAAATAATTATCTAGCTGGGTATGATTGCTGCACTGGGAGACAAAGGCAGGTAGATTTCTATGGCCTCAAAGCCAGCCTGGTCTACACAGTGGGTTCCTGGAGAGCCAGGGCTACATAGTCAGAACCTGTCTTGTAAAACAAACTGAAAAACAAAATAACAAATAAACAAAAGAAGAAAAATTCAATACAATGAAGACAAGTATGATATTTATTTATTTATTTATTTATTTATTTATTTATTTATTTATTTACATACATATATATGATTATAAATACTCAGCATACCAGAGGTGTGACTCAGAGGTTAAGAGCACTGGCTGTTCTTCCAGAGAACCCAGGTTAAATTCCCAGCATCTACATAGCAACTAGCAGCTGTCTGTAACTCAAATTCCAGGGAATCCGACAAACTCACACAGACACACATGTAGGCAAAACCAATACCCATAAAATAAAAATAAAGAAATCATTTTAAATAAAGAAATGCTCAGCTATAATGTAGGAGACAAAGAAGGAAAAAAAAAGAACTGCTGAACAATACTGAAAAACTATTTCTGAGTAGTCCTGAAAAAGCAAATATGGCTGAATGATGCTGTCCCTTTAAAGTAGAAGTTAACTCTTAGTCCATTTCCTGAATATGTGCTCTCAGAAGAAGACTCCATCACTAGCTACTGCTCACCTTCTAAAGCCAGTCATATCGTTTTTCCAATAGATGTTCTCTGTGTCCCATCCTCCTTTTGGTGTCTTGATTAGCTGCTAGAGCCTAACGTATAGCGCTTGCTCAGATGCTCACCAAGAACTTGGAATTTCATTCCTATAACTATGTTTCCCTCCTCGAATTTAGGTTTATATTTTTATTATTTCATTTAGCTTTTTAATTATCTTTGGTGAATGTTGAACTAAAGGCTTTGGACGGGCAAAGCATGCATTATACCATTGAGATGTAGTCCTCAGTCTTACTCCTTAGATTTAAAGGAAAGTGAACAAATGATATTAGACACACACACATACACATGTGCATGTGGGGGGGGGGCCTGAGACACTAACATCTTCTGTGAAGCAGGTAAATGCTGCCCAGATCATCCATGGATTATTCCTTATTAAAGTACACTCACAGCACGGAACACTTAGATGCCATACAACTGGATGTGCAGGAGTCTCCAAATTTTATCCGTATTGATGGCCCCCTTTTCTCTATTCTTTCTGCATTTGCAACTTGCCCTGCCTCCCATCCCCACTTCATGTCAACCAGACCTTCTGTTTGCTTAGACTCCCAAGGATTCCAGAAGACTTTCAGGGGAGGTCAGGAAAGGGGAGTCTGGCAGATTGGAGCAGAAAGGTGAAAAGGCCCTTAAGGCAGTGATACCTGTGTGGTTGTGTGCAGCCAGACTCCTGGAATGAGTACCTCAAAAGAAAGGACAGAGGGTTGACTGTGTGATGTGTGACGTGGGAGGCTTCTCAAGATGAAAGCATGAGAACTAGTCATAAAGTAGGCAGGAAAGGAAAAATACCTCACTGTTCTCCCATGCATGGAAGAGTTGGTAAGGGGAAATCATGTGGGATGCTGTTTGGTTGACTTTTCTCCTTTTTTATTAGCTCTCATTTCAAGCTGTTGAAAAGCATAGCCCTTGCGCCCACTGAACTACTGTTTTTCTCACTGGGCATCCAGTTTGGTGGGATGAGAAGAATGGAGGTGGGAGGGAGGTGACAAGAAGCTGTGGAATGGAAGGAAAACACAGCCGCCTCACTAACTGCTTCAGGAACTTCAGACTTCTACACTGTCTTGCCATGCCTACTAGACTAGAAACCACAGTAGCCCCGGTAAACAGAGCTCGTGGTATAGAAGATGAAATCAGTCCTGTGCACAGTTCCACTGCTTTGTCACTGTGACAACTGCAAACATTCTAGAAATGAATTTCCACTCTGCCTGTCAGGGGCTATTTATTCTAATTTCCCACCCTGATCTTGGAAAACTACAAAAAGGACCAATTACCCTCTGAGTTGGTCAGAGCCTCATTTGTACTCAATGAGGACTCACACATGGGCACACAACTCACCACCAGCACAACTGGTGCTGACTATTAACCCAGATCAATGGTCTCAACAGAAAAGGTCAAAGGTGCAATGGGCTCTGGGAAGCCCAGACCACATTACTCTCCCCCTTGACCAGCCTGACAGACAAGCTCAATTGCTCCGGCTGTTCCCTTTCTGTGGGTTAGCAGAGAACCTTAGAGCTTGACACAGACATTCCTTCCTTACGTTAATGCCACTAGCAAAAGTAAATAATAAGCAGAACAAGAACGAAACACAACGAAGGATTTCGTGGCTGACTCTGGTTTTATAAAGGAATAAACATTACTTTGCATATTTTCACTACTGACTTCATTTTACAGTAATGAAGGCTTCATAAAAGATGCTTCTACATGGTACATGGAGGTCTGTATGCATAAGAGGAGAATATGTTAGGGAGTAGCAAAGCATCCCAGACCCAACCTTTGGAGGACTCTTGCTATTGGACAGGCACAGAAACACATCCTACACATTAAAAAAAAGTAGGTATATATATATATATATGTATATATATATATATGTGTGTGTGTGTATGTGTATGTGTGTGTATACGTATATTGATATACATACATACTCAAAATCTCCCTATATTTCATTTTCAAAGGAGTCATTAGATTTTTGAGACAGAGTCTCATGCAGTAGCCCAGGCTGGCCTGGAACTTGGTATGTAACTAAGGATGGCCTGGAACTTATAGTAATCCTCATACTTCTGCCCCATCTACATTGTGCTAGAATGACAGGTGTGAGCCACCAGGCCTTGCCCTATATTATTTTTTGATTGTGTGTTATAAGACATTGCTATATATTTTGTGTATGAAAACAATCTAAATTGGCCCAGTCATGATAGCACAAACCTTTAATCCCAGTACTCAGGAGGCAGAGGCAAACAGATCTTTGTGAGGCTGAGGCTAGCATATTCCACATAGAGAGTTCCAGGCTAGCCAGGCCTATGCTGTAATACCCTGTAACAAAACAAAACAAACAAACAAACCAACAACCAATCCAAATCTATCACATTACAATCCAGCGGTTTAGAAACCTAGCACAGATCTCATTGTACTAAAATCAGGAGTAAGGAGGACCGCATCCTTCCTAGATCTCTGAAGAAATGACTTCCCATACATTTCCCATCTTCCTACCTGCATTCCTTCCTTCTTCCTTCTTCAGAGCCTGCAGGGTCTAGTGCCTATGTCATTAGCATTCTCCCACACTTAACAATTGCTGCATCTCTGCTCCTTGGCCTTCCTCATTCTGCTTCTAAGGGCCCTTGCTAGCCCTATTTTAAGGTGAACTTATTCACAAATATCCTTCCACTGCAACCTTAACTGTCCCCTTGCTAGGTAGCCCAACACAGATGTAAACAGGAATTAAGAAGTGGATATCTTCACAAGCCGTTATTATTTCATCCTTCCTTACAGTCATTGGAGGACCTACTTCCTTCTTTTTAAAGCTTTCCACCTAACTTCTTCCATCTGAAAAGTGACTACTGCATAAGACCAATTATAATAGACATTACATAAGCCTTAAAAGAAATGCAACTGCTGACAAGTGAGAATTTCAGTAAACCTATTGTACATGAGACAGATAATTATATTTTAAACCAGTAATGCCAGCAAACATAATGCAAAACAATGCCGCACCAGTTCTGAACATTTGGATAGATTGATAGACCTTTTAAAAATCATTTTTAAGGGCAGTTTATTTTCTTCTTCGTTTCCACTGAAGCATACAAAATGTATTCAATAAATATGTAGCAGAAGGACAATCAATCTAATATCGAAGTGACTACAGAGTTAATGCCAGGGCTTGATTTGTGTGCTGACATTCCAGAGTATAGAAGACTGAAGGTCAGAGGCTCTGGAGAAACTCCACATAAAGAAATCCTCAAGCTCCTATGTACAAAGAAAGAACTAGCTCCATGCCTTACAAAGGGGAAGATCTAAAATCAGAACTACACATTTTTTTAAAGTTTAATAAGATTTGAAGTAAGCTTTATTCCAAACTCCAGAGCAGATGACATCATACACATAATCAATGCTCATAGTAAGGGAATAGAATAAATATGCATACTATGCTTCCCCCCCCCCAAATTTCTTAAAGGTTAATTTAAAGTCTTTGTATGTAATATTACAGAAGGGATAAATAACATAAGTATAGTAGAGATGAGAAATTGTTGAAACCCATTGTGTATCAAGTATGTAAGACATCTTACCTTATTATACCCTTGCAACAATCTGCAAGATGTGTGTTAGAGAATTTGAACAGGACATAGGTTCTAGGACGAAAAATTACTTAAAAGTTCACATCTAAAATTCATAGCTGAGATTTTGAACTCAGAAATACTTGTCTCTAAAGATGAACTATATACCGGGACAGCATACTGACTCACCAAAAAGATGTATGAAATAGTTCTTTGAGTGCTACATAGAACTATATAAAACAAGGGGTGATGTTAATAATATAATTAAATGTTGGAATTAAAAAGAGGTCCTTTTTAATATAGTCTACAGTAAGTACTCAACTGTTCATCTTTACAAATCTTTATAGTAGTAAGTAAATGCTCCTTGCTTAGTGTTATATGTTTTCAAACTTCTTTTAAATATCCTTATTTGGCAGGCTTTGCATCTTTTGGGCATTTAACTGCTAATGCTCTACAAATCTAGGCAGCCAAGGAAAACGCAGATGGTCCCATGCAACACAAACCACAGCAACATATGGTATACATTTACTTCTAACAAAGTGTGCTTCTTAACCTCTGGGTGTCCCTTCACCATTCCTTTATAAGGCTACTCATTCCTAAGGAAAGTTCAGTTTGCAGAAATGGGGCAATGAGGCCCACATGTGCTGTGTGGCCCTTCAGATGTACAGAATATGTCTGAATACCTGTAAGCAAGTGCATTTAGCACACACTTCCTGGCAGTACCTTATGTATCAATAAGCTGTCTTTCCAGACAGTAAGCCCGATGAGGGCAAGTGCCACAGCTGATCTATCTGTCATATATATAATGATGTACCCTTTATAAATTGTTCTTGTATGTAAGTCTCCTACCTTCATTGTGACATGACGTCACATGTTCCAGAGAAGGTTCATGAAGGCTAAGCAATTACCTAAAATCACAAACTAGTACATAAAAGTCTTCCTTTGGTCACAAAAGTAAAATCTTGTCTGCTTGTCTTACATGACTTTCTTTTCTTCTAAGGTTTTCAGTGTAACGTTCAATGTTTATTCTTTTCTTTATAAAAACAATTCTTAAGTACTTAGTGTACACATTGTATGGCTCTAATCTAAGGGATTTATGATTAACCTGTTTAATCCTCCTGGCTACTTCATGAGACAGATGCTCTTTGTAACCCCAGTCACTGCTAAGGAAACTAAGGAACAGAAAGAAAAACTGACCTAAAATCGTAGGGTTGGTCAATAGCAGGCTTGAATCCCGAAAGCGAGCTTCCTGGTTTAACCTCATCAACCACAAACGATTCTGCTCAAGTAAGAGTGAAGGAAGGTCCTTGCGTGTGAGCAGTGCGTTCAAAGGAAGACAGAAAGAAAAGAAGAGGAAACATTGCTTACTCTTCTCTTTGTGGTTTATTCCATTATATTTTAAATCCTTTCCTCACATCAATAGAACTCCATGTAAGTCCTATGCGAAGTTCTCATGAACTGAATGTGTATGCAGTGATTACCTTGACTGACACACAAAATACCCCAAACAAAATGCTCAAAGACAACTTTTTTTTTCCTTCATTTTGTTTTAGGAATTAGGGACATGAGCAGATTGCCTAGATATCAGAAGTGCTGTAAGTCTTACAGATTTTCATATTTCTTATGTAAGGATATCCCATCTGATATATTTTAGTGTCCACTCTACCTGTACACCTGAGCTTAAAAATTATCTAATTTTTTCCCCCTTCATTTTGGACTGCCTTTTCTTCAGGCACAATACAAGCACTTGCTTTCAATATAATGTTTAACACATTTTATGTTTGTATGCTTTTATTTCAATTGTCTTAAAAACATGCTAGCAAACATCCAAACATATTGTAAAGACTTAAAATTCAAAGTGTGTATACATATATCATCAGGAGTTATGAATCATGTATATTCCAAGCCTATATAAATTAGATTTTGAAAAACAAGCATCACAGTAGTCAGGCAGACCATAATAAGACATTCCATGTGAAATGTAAAAAACTACCTGGAATAAATTATCTGTAAGTTAACACTCTCATTAGAATGACATATTTGTTATTTCTGGGTTGGAAATGTTGCTTTAATGCATTTTGACTAACTGTTCTAATGGCACATTAAGAAACCATTTTAGGCCTTTCTCCCCACATTAGAATTTGCAGGCTTTTATTTATGTTTGAACCAAAATAATATAATGTTTAAAACAATCATCCACTTCCCCATGTAGAATATAATTTTCTTCTGCCCAGAAACACTTAATTAAACCAGTATATGACTTTAGTAATTAGTTTTGCACAGAATGACTCTAAAATTAATAGCCAATTGTGAAACTAAAAATTGGGAAGCTGACAATCAAAACAGTGTTCCATGCTTTGTTTATGTGATGAAAAGGTGTGGCCCTTTAATTCCCTGACACACATTAAACTGATTTCACAGACTTTCTGTACTGGTGTTAAACATAGTCAAGTGCTTGAGGTTATGTAAAATAAACAATCTTGAGATCTTATTGCAAATGTTTGCAATTTATGATGTAAACTGATTTGTGAAGAAAAAAAAAAGGGTCCCATGTTCTTGAAGCCAAAAAGGCATTTTTTACAAATCAAAATAGTTCCGAAATTTGAGCATTACATTATAGTAAAGTATTACCATCTGAGGATCTAAAAGTTACAGTCTTGGGGTGGGGGTCAAAATAGATGTGTATCAGTTCAATTCTGAGTTTTTGTTTTTGTGGGGGTTTTTTTGTTTTGTTTTGTTTTGTTTTTAAACCCGGGGATTCCTGGACAAAGGAGTTCTTAACAGTAATCTTGCTTGAGTAAGCCCCCTTGACTCAGCTCCACCCCACTCCAAACACACTCCCAATATGGATTTTCTAACTAAGGAAAGGTTTGCATTCCATGAAAGATTAAGGTTCGGGGAGTCAATTACTGTATTTTGGCCAAGACGTCCTCAAACCCCTTCTGGGGGTGGCTCCGAAAATGCGGGGTTTGGATTTGGCTCATCCAGTTGTCTGCCCAGCAGTTTGGGCGTCAAAGATCTGGGAAAGTGGCCCAGAGAGCCTGGATCAACGGTTCGGACCCCAGACAGTTAGGGTGAGACATCTGCCTGTATCCTTCTGAGCCTCAAGGGAGAGGAAGTGGTGGCTTGGTATCTCTGACCTGATAAGGAACCTTTGGCCTTTCTCACTAGACCTAGCTTTCCCCCTCCCTTTCTGGACCTCAGCATTCACGGTAGGCCGGCAATATGGGCATGGATGGTACCCAGCTCCCAGCTGGCAGGGACGCACCACCGCCTTTGACCTGGGACTTAGCCCAGGATACTTTGAAGAGTCAGAGTGGACACTGGGTCCCACGCCACTCCCCTGTCCCACGTTCTCCTCGTGTGACCTCCATGTTCCCTTGAGGGGTCTTGAGAGTGATGGAACCTGCCTTGACCTGAGGTTAAGACTGTCACCTGGTCCCGGAGGATTCGGAACCAGGCCCGGGGGATATACCAGGACCTCTCCGGGGCCGCCGGGAGGAGCAGGACTACTCCATAGCTAATCGCGAATTCACCAATCAAGAAGCCATAGGGCTGGGCTGGAAGGACAGGACAGGCTCCTGCTTCCCAGCTTCTGGTTGCCTAGGGACAGACCAACATTTTGCCCCACCTCTAGTCTGAGGATCAGCTTCAAAGGCGATCTGAGTCCCGGAAGAAAGCAGAAAGCACTGCGGGATCCGTAGGGGGGTCACTATTTTATCTGCCAACTTGCTACACCAGAGGTGGCTAAGACGTCCGGGCCCTCCGCAGGGGGCTCCTCTCCTTGAATCTGGGCAGGTGCTAGAAAGGACATTCCGGACTCAGGCCTGTTTGGGACTGGCTCTCAAGGTCTTCATCCTGTGCGCGCGCGCATACTCCTCCACTTCCCATGCCGCTCCCCGCCTTAACACAAGTTGGCAGGCAGGAGCCCATCTTCAAGCTCTCCGAGAATTTGGAGGAGAGCGATTGACGCCAAATAGGACTGGGGGGGGGGGGTGCTTTGTTTCCCAGTGCATCTCCTGCCTTGAGTCTACTTCCATACCAGCAGCTCCAGGAAGTTATGCGATCTGCGATCGATTGTTGATAATACCATATATAACAAGCCCAGAGGCAGTTGCGTGACTACTATTTTCTTTCTCCCAAAATGACCCAAACAAACTTTAAGGATGAAAATATAGCAAAGTGAAGGAGAAACATCTTGAGCAGGGAATTCTAGTCTTTGATGTTTACCTAATCTGTTCTTTTTTGTTGGTTTAGCATAATCTGGGCTCCATAGTAGGTATTTAAATGTGAGGTGTAAGGAGACGCGCTCAGTGCTAGGGATCCACAGGGCCACCCTTTTCAGGGTTCCTTGGCTACTTTCACTTAAGAGAAGTGTAGCGCTGGGGGGGGGGGGTATGAGAGAGAGAAAGAGAGAGAGAGAGAGAGAGAGAGAGAGAGAGAGAGAGAGAGAGAGAGAATATATTACCAAAAAGGAAGAAGGAAAGAGTATCCCGGATATTTTAATAGTAACAAGAACAAAGATGACGCGCACCCCATCAAATGAAACAATACTATTTTCATTCAATTGATCGCAAAGTGTCTTAGGTTAATAACTTGGCACTTATTTAAAAGGTTTAACAGAAGTGGAGCTGAAACATTTTGTACTGACAACACGTCATAACAGCATCTTCTTTTGTTTAAAATAACTTAATACACTAGAAAAAATATGGCAAATATAAATAATTTTGTTTTCATGGAGAACAAATAGTTACAAAGCTCAAACGCATACCAAAGTTCAGTAAGAAGAGCTTTTCCTCTTTCATGTAAATTAAAGGGGGGTCCTAAAGAGGCTTGCTAGAGAATTGGGGCTGCAGGTTGCTTAGCCCAAGGTATCCCTGTTTAAATAGCTACATGAATTGAAACAAAAACAAAGATTACTTGAATAGATACACCTTTGTGAGATAAAATGCAAATGTTGAAAGTCAACCATTAGTTCACACATTATAGCCAAAATAAACTTTGTTCGTGTTTATCAACATATTATACACAAACCTAGTGTCTGTACCTAGCTGAGTGTCATTTAAGGTGAATTTGACGGGATAGAGAGGGGGGTGGGAATAAAGCATTGTCCTCAAATAGGACTTAAACTAGCAAGAGGGAATTTACGAAAAGGGAGTGAACAGATAAAGCGCCTATCAGGATGCCCGATGCCCGGCTGTATACCTTCATTTGCTCTTCTCTTTTCTTTGCCCATATTTCCTAACAGCCTCCATCTTCTTGGAAGACTCAGAGTGTATTTTACTCCCTTATGACATTTTTTTTTCCTTTGCCCCTTGGGATCAAAGGCCGGACAAATTATATATGGATTCACATCAATTTCCAGACGCTTTTCATACTGAAAATGAAAGTAGTGAGTGCACGTGAGAGTGGGAGGGGAGGGGACACCATCAATGGAATACAAGTAACATGCAAACCAGAATTTACTGTCAGCAGTCTGGATAGTTCTGCCGTAATAATTTCTCAGAGGAATCATTGTCTGTGGTATCGCTGTTTTTGTATGAAAGTCCTTTTTTCCCTCCTCGTTTTCACACTGTCTTCCCTCTTCTTGCTCTTCCATACATGGTGTTTTAAAACTCAAAGCATCAGATTCAACGTAAAAGGAGGCCCGCCTCTCTTATCAAATGTCTCCTATTAAAGTGAACTTCGCAGAAAAAGGTCAGCTTCAAAACCTGTGAACTTCCCAGCTGCGCTTTTTTTTTTTCAATCTTAATTCTTTAAATAAGTATACCTCTTCCTTCTGTTTTGTTTTCTTGGACCATTTAAAAAAACATACATTTTAGTTGGTAAATCCCTCCCCCCTTTCTCTCAAGATTCATCCAGGTTATTTTTCCGTATTTTTATGTACAAAATAATTTTAAGAATTGTTTTGCTTTGTCGTCCTCTCTCTAATTCCAGCCAAATAGCAGTAAGAAACAAGCTCCCTTTCTCATTTTCTTTCTAGTTTGTTCTCTAGTCTTTTTGTTTTTATTCATTTGTTGTTAGCCAAGATTTTATTCCTATGAACGAGTCCGTCGCCGCAGCTGTGGCGCTATCCACTTCTCATGGTTGCCACACTCCTTTGTCCAGACTTCCCCAAACCCGCTCCTACAAAGCCAAATTTTAGTTCCAAGGGCGGGATGGGCAGGAGCCCATGGGCTGGTGGTCCTCGTGGGATCCCGGGTCCAGCGCAGAGTCCCGCCCTGGGGATCCAGGGTGCAGAAAGAAAAGGCGGCAGTCAGCGGGGAAAGGACAGGCCTAAGCGGTCCGAAGCGGGTGCGGGAGAAGCAGCCGGTCGCGGAGGGCGTGCGGGGTCGCGCCGCTTAGGAGGCTCCACCGACCGTGGCGCTGGCGCCGGCGTCACAGACCCAGGGCGGCCGCGTGCTTTTTAGCTTTCAGTCTGAGATCCGCGATGCTGGAGTTCTTGCTGGTGGTCTTGGCGGCGGCGGCGGCGGCCACCACCGAGGCGGCGGAGGCCGAGTCCGCGGCCAGCGTGGCCAGCGGCAGTCCGAAGGGCGGTGCCGGGAACATCATGTAAGGCGCGTGCGCGGCCAGGTGCGGATGCAGGTGGTGGTGCGCGTGCGCCACGGCGCTGTCCAGCTGCAGCTGCGCCTGAACCTGAAAGGACAAGGGCGTCACGTTGCAATGACTATCCTAGGGTGACAACAGAATAGAAACAGAACATTAAAGGCGTCCAGCTTGGCTATGGGGAGAATTGGGGTGCGCGACAGGGAAGCAACATTTTGCAAAGTATCTGTTTGGAGAAGGACGTTATAGACGTTTTGCTAAATCTGGGACACCACATTAGTACTCCAGTGTCCCATCTCTGCCCTCAGGTCATGATGAGCATGTTTCCTTGGGTTCCTAGTCCCTGTGTGGAAGAATGAGGTGCCCCCTTCTGGAACTGCGTGGGTGAATGGGTGAACTTGATGTAGCACCCGTGGATCACCCACCTGAACATCTTGGAGAGGTTAAGGACTGTTATCCTCTCCTGTCTTTGTCACATACCCCTGGACACACTACTGAAACAAAACTACCTAACTTTTTCTTGTCCTTTAAGGAAACTCTTGAGTCTGCAGCTCTTAACTTTTCCTGCCATAGCAATCACCTGAGGATCATGTTTAAATACAGACTCTGAGACAGTAGGTCTAGTTTGTTGGAACTCAGTCTAGGTTTCTAACAACCTTCTAGGTGCCGCTGATTTTGTTGGCCTGGAGATCTCCACCTTCTTAGGTAGAGGCAGTTTCTGAGTAAGTTCTGGCTCTCTTTCTATCTCTAACTATCCTCATTTCAAATTCCTTTCCAACAAGATCCAAGAGTCTTGTAGTGAGGGTGACCTGGGCTCTCTCTAACTCTAATCCTCAAAAGATAAGGATCACCCGGAGTCTCCCCAGTTCAGGGTACTGGTGACTGAGAGGTCATCTATGACATTATAACCTTGGTGGGCAGGGATGCCTGCTGGAAAGGGGGCCGGTCAGACACTTGCTAGGAAAAGAAAGGATTTTGCCCTCCAGCTTAGAGAGTGGGGAGTTCAGACCACTGGGATTCCCAGGGACTACATCATTGCTGCAGGCTTTCCTTTTTAAAAGTTATTCTAAAGACTTGGGGTGGGGGAGGACAAGCTCAGAAATGGATTTCTGAGGTAGGACAGCCAGCCCTGGGAAGGCCAAGTCTTCCCTCTTTATTAGAGGGGAAACTTTTTTTTTTGACAGCTTTTTAAAAATAACTCTGAATTGGGAATAGTTGCATTTATTTTTCTTCTGCCAGAGTCATTTAATGTGACTAAGGGATTAAAAAAAATACCTAGAAAGAATATTTAGAGGATTGCTTTTAAAACACCCTTGGACCAGCCTCTGTATTTGATTTGATAAAATTCCAATCAAAGGCTGTTTCTTCCTATCCCCAGGTGTAATCTTAAATGCATTTTTAAAAGGACAGGTTGCTCCCTTCAGGCTCTTTTGAGGGTTCCTATGAAGACAGAAAGGACTAAGTATTTAAGGCCTTGACACTGTATAGGTTTTTAAAGGAGAGTGGGTATACTCTATAGTCTTGAAATTGGTTCTTCAATTGAGACTCAGAAACAGGGTCTGTTCAGCAGTCCAAACAAGCATTCAGACCTTTCTACACTTAAAAAAAAAAACTTGAAGCTAGGTTGTACTTGCCTGCTGAAATGGCATCCTCAAAGCACCTACATTGACATAGGGTGCAACTCTACAAGCTTCAAACTGGCTAGCAGCTCCTATAAGGACACCTATAAAAGCAAACAAAGAAACAAAAAAAGGGAGATGAAACATGTGAAGTAATCATTTCTAAGATAATTTTCCAAGGTACCAAGTGGTAGCAAGTCATTTCTGGACTGTCATTTTTCTAAGTTGCTGCAATAATTAAAATAAGTTGTAGTTTGCTTCTAAGTAGTAGAACTTTCATTAACTGCTCAGAATTTTTTCTTAAATCAAATCCCATCGTCATCCTTAAGATGTCCTTTGTCTTAGTTATAGCTATACTCCAAACCCACTTCTACTTAATAATAAAATGAATTATGAGATATACCTTTATGAAGTTGATTTTCCTGTTTTCTACACTTAGCTCTTCGATTTTGAAACCAAACCTAAAAGTTGAGAAAAAAAAACATAAACTGTGATATTTCAAAACATCTTAAATTATAGTAGTACAATGGGGAAAAATCAGTGTTTAGGAAAGTCTTGGGAAATAAAAAACAAATGTTAAATTATACAAACCAGCCTCACTTTTCAAAATAAAAAATGCAAATCATGAACTAGAAAATAAAATAGAAACAAAATAGAAAGATTTCCTAGACTCTTTGTAAGATAAATTGTTCCTTGATAAATTACTACTAGTTCCGGTTTCATCTTTCCACATTACAGAGTCCCAGGGGTCCAAAACACTCTCTGGTACCTGACACCAATGTGATAATGGGTTTAAATGTTTACCCAGTTAAGACCCAAGAAGAATGGACTCAGTAATAGCCTGTAATATTAATTAGCTTCATCTTGAAGAAAAACCAAACAGTAAAGCAAATAATGACTCTTCTTTTGGTGGGGGGAGGGACATGGGAGTGGTAATTAGTGTCATAAAAGCCTCACTACAAAGAAGTTTAGAATTTATCTGTCCCTCTGTGCAGCAGAGTGTAACACAGTGGCAGAATAATTGTGCCATTATCATGATAATCTAATTTGCTCCTATAGAAAAAGCCACTGCTTGGGACAGTAGGAAAGATTCCAGAAAATAGCTCCTATAACTTAAATGAAAGTATAAGGAGGAAAAAAGAGAGCAGTAATAAACTTCTTTTTTTATTTTTTAAAGAGTGTGCCACAAAAAGGAGAGGTATCAAGTAATCCCTGGACACTGGATATGATCTTCTTAAATAACTTGCCAACTTTTCAAGTCAGTGTGACAGATTTTTTTAAAATTCAAATAAGGCTCCAATAATACAGTTTCAACAATACAGCATATTGATTGATTCACAAATTAATGTTTAAAAACACCATGAAAGGAAAATATTGCTTCAGAGCCTTTTCTGGTAAGTTTTTGAAATCAAGTGCCACAGTCAATGTAAATCTTCAAAAATCCTCCTGATATTGAGTATAATAGAAGGGTGGATTTCATGCCAGGGTGGCATCCTTTGTGTGACTCACATGGCCTGAGGCTTCTTGACTCTTTTTTCCTCCCCTAGAAGAGTTGGAATGGAGATACTATTACTCACGGCTGCAATAATTATCACGGTTTTAAGGGGTTGCGGAGTCTCTAGAGAGCTCAGCGCAGGCTGCAAAGCAGAACGGGCTTAAAAAAAGGAAGGCTCTAGGATTGACGTCGTGATGACCAAGGCGGCCTATTATTATTTTTTTCTCTGTCCACGTTACTGCTCTGTTTTTTCCCCCTGATCCTATTACAAGATGCGGGGAAGCCCCATAAGAATTGTGCATAGTTCCTTACAGATGGTGGTCTCTCCGCCCAGAGACCCAGGGAGTATCTGTTACAGCGATACTTTGTAACAGCTGCAGATGTTCTAGACTAAAACTGCTCCATGTGTTCAAACAAATAATGACCATCATTTTCTCCCAATTTTATTATTTGAGCGGAAATACAATCTGAAACGTTTAAATTTGTTCCCCATAAAGCTGGAAGGATACGTATGGGTGTTTATAATTCCTCCTTTAAATTATCCTCAACCCCACTTTTTTGGTTTTGCATTCACCTAAACAATCAATAATGAAAAAAGCTGCAGTTCTGACTTCATGTGATATTCTTAAGGCCAGGCTTTGCAAACATCAGTAAGATGTGTATGTTGTTTTAAAATGGAGTTTTCATGGGTTCAGGTTCTTTGCGTTGGTTAAGTGAAGGAACAAAGGGTGGGCAAACACATTCTGTGCCCTCTGTTTCTCTCTCAGTTAGAGACCGATCCGCTAGCAGTACACTGTAAATTTTTGCACTTAACAGATGCTAATTTTCTTTATAGTCTGTACATCTATAAACCTAATTGGTATATCCGTTTGGCAAACCTAGACCCTCAACGAAACCCAACTCCAGAGAGCAAAATACTCGTTGTAACTTTTAAGGCTTCAGAGATAAAACGTTTTCTGTGGCATTTTTTTTTAAGGCTTATAAAAGTAGGCCCATTAGGATTAAACCACATTAAAGACAGCGAGGGGCGAGGGGGTGTGGTTAATAGAAACTCTGGAGCAAGCCCAGCGCAGCTTTCTTTTTCAACGAACATATGTTGGCTTAGGGGTGAAAGGGGCTACGGGATAAAAATCTATTTTAGAAAATAAGATCTTTAGTAAAGATGTCCCCCTCCCCCTTTCTCATCTCACACCAGACACCTGCAGCTGCCTGCAAACGTTAGGTGTAGCACTCTGGCTCTCGGGACCCAGCCTCCACCTCCTCGCAATGTGGGTACCTGTACTCGGGCCTCAGATAGCCCTAGTCGCTGGCTCAGTTCCTCGCGCATGAAAGCGTCTGGATAGTGGGTCTCATCAAAAAGCCTCTCCAGCTCGTTGAGTTGTTCCAGGGTAAAATTGGTTCGACTTCGCCTCTGCTTGATTTTGGTCTGGCCTTCGTCCTCCATCCCTTTCGCATCCTCTTTGCGGTCCTTCAGTTCAGGGGACACTGAAGAGGGCACCACGGAAGGACCACACGTGCGTCGCAGCACGCACCACCACACACACACACACACACACACACACACACACACACACACACACACACACACACGGACGGACAATAAAAAAAAGCAAGACAATCCCATTACCAGATTTTTCCAGAAGAAGGTTAGAGACTCCTAACCCCTGGGGGCGGGGGAATCCCTATGAAGACCCGGAGAAAGGTTGGGGTCTCTGAGACCCGCAAAGTCTCCTCTGTATGGCTACCTGGGAACAAGGTGGGCATGCGGCTACCCAACTCAACTGGGGTCTTAGCTCATCCTCTCACTACCTGTTCCCTTCCCTTCTTCTGTCAACACCAAAAGCATTCCTGATCCTATGGCACTCACTGACCCACTCACTCACGGAAATCAAAAGCGCTGCGCCGGCCTCTCACAGAGCCCGGTCTCGGTTAAAGGGCGCGGCAAGGCCACGCGATGGCCTCGCAGGCCAGCTATCCCCAGAGGGCTGTTCCGCTGTCCCGCCAGCCTCTGCTGCCTCTGGCCCTTTGCCTCCCGCAAACTTGCTGGTCTAATTTAGGAACAACTGGGCCTGTGGAAGGGTCGCAGCTGGAAACCGAGATTCTGGTACAGCGCTGCACCGAAAGCCACGTCCCCGGGCACCCAAGGACTCGGACCAGACCCCTACGAATGGTTCCATCAGCAACTAGGCAGTCCCTGCGCTCCCTGCCAGACCCGGGTCGAATTGGCACAGGCAACCACGCCATGTTGGCGGCCTGGATGACTGGCCGCCCACGCTGGGCCAGAAGGATAGAGGCGGCAAATCAGACGGACTCTGGTGGTCAGCAAAACCCACCGCTGCATCTGTCCTCTCCTTCTCCCTCCCTGGTGGAAACCAAGGCTCGACCCTAAAGGCTTAAACCCACTGAGATCAACAGGTTCAAGCAGAACATTCCTCGGTTTCTATTGGCTGTTCAAAACCTTTTCATGCATCCAGCCGCTCGGATGTTTAATAAAATATGCATTTTCCCCCTCACATCCATTGCTACGTTGCAGTCCTTTCCTTCCATGTAAAAGGTAGGAGCTCTGGCAGTGTGAGCAAATAGAGCCACATGAGGGATGATATACATGTGTGTCAAAGGGCAAAGATGAGGACAGTCAAAGGGAGGCCCATATCAATGCAAGGTCCACCCAACCTTCATCCTCTGCATGATTTGGAGATGGATGTCCACTGTTAAAGCTAAGTTTAGATAGTAGAGGCTGTTTTCGATTCCTCCCAACCCAGGATCCGGATCAACACGGAGGGAAAAAAAAATGAAGTCGTAAAGAGCCAAGCTACAAAGAAATTAACACTTGCCCAGAGCTTGGAAATCAACAACCGACTCACCTAGGCTCCCCAGGGCTATCTAACCAGAGCTATGAACCTTGAAGGGTTACTCTCGGCCCCTTTATCCTCTTACCCTATCACCGTTCTAAATTAAGGGGGACACGGCCCCGGATTTGGGTGAAGGCGAACCTCCACATCTCTCCCCAGCTTGGCATTCTATACAGTGACCTTATTTGTTGCCTGAATTTCTGCTTCTCGGAGTTCATTTTGTGGACGTTTGTCCTTCCTCCGGAAAGGAAGTAGATAAGGTCACAGCAAACATTAGGGGTCAATTTAATAGGAAAACATTCTCACTAGCATCGTAGTAAAATTTAAACACTAAACACATATTCTTCAGACGGAAAGGGTGGACAGGCTTTGTCTGTTGTCACCCACAGAGTAGATTCCCCCTCAAAGTTTAGGGGCTTCAAAGGGAAACAAGTCCAAATTTCAAGTTGATTAATAGACTTAATATAATGTCTCTTTCGCCCCCAACTTTCCACTTAATGGCCTAAACAGGAACAGACCGTGTTATAAACAAGTTAATTGCTTGCTTAAATTTGTGATTCTACGCATGCCACATATTTTCTTAATTGGAAAAATATGGCAGCACACCAGTCACTGCAGTACCGAGTGCCAAATTAATTTTTAACTTTAAGTTGATGGACGGTTCACCGGTTAGATGAAGCCGTTTTCTAAGACACCCTCACCAACTCTCTCTCTCTCTCTCTCTCTCTCTCTCTCTCTCTCTCTCTCTCTCTCTCTCTCTCTCTCTCAAAGTACTGCACGATTTAAGGTAGTAAAGAAATTGTGTATACAGGGTCGTCGTCGCCCTCCCCCCATACACTCCTCGATGCCTCCACCAAGAGGGAATCACCTTGACCTGGACCTTTGGCTGGCTTCTACCTTAACAGTTCAATGAGAATGTGAAGTTTGTTCCCCAAGATCCGGAGATTTAGAGGCTTTGCAGAGTTACAGTGGTTTTGATGGCAGATCTAAAGAAGGGGCAACATCGTGTGGCTCTTCTCTTTCTCTCCCCCCACCCCCCTTCTTTAGGCCTAGGAAAGGGGTTCTGGCAAACTCCGGACTACAAGCTAGTTACAACTAGCCTCCTAGTGAGCCCCTGCCGCACCCCTTCTCTCGGCGGGCCACACAAAACTTCGTCGTCCCCGCAGCGCGGCCCCATCCTCCCGCTCGCGAAACGCATTTCGGTGCAACCGGAGCGACAGAGAAGGGTGCGCGGACCCCACGCCCTCCCCCACGCGAGTACTCCACCCACGACTGAGCAGTCTGGCCTCCTACCCCTCCGCTATTCCTGTATCTCCCAAAGCTGGGGTCCAGGGCCCTCTGCGATGCCGCCCTCCTCCCTCTCGGGTCCCGGGTCCTCTCCCGCCCGGAGGACTGGGGAAGGCGGGAAGGGGAACCGCGGCCGGGGACAGGCCGTTACCCTCCGTCAGCCGCGGGCTGCCCGGCTCCCTGCTCCGCTCCGCGGCTCCCATGTCCAGCTCCCGGACGGGAGAGCGCCCTCCTCCAGCTCCTCCGCCTGCTCCTCCTCCTCCAGCACCTCCTCCGCCTCCTCCGCCTCCGCCTCCGCCTCCTCCCGCGCCGCCGCCTCCGCCGGCCGCCCGGACTGCCGGGCTGCTGCGGTCGTCGCGGCCCGGCTCGACGCAGCCGAGCTCTTTGGCCCCGCGCAGCGGCCCGCTCTCCAGCACCTCCCGATACGTGATGGCCTCCTTCTTCTCCTTCACTTTCTGGTCAAAAGACTTGGAGACGAACGCCGTAAGTTCTTCCATCGCGGCCGCTGCCGCCGCCGGTCAGCCTCGCGCTCAAGCTCTCCCTGCCGAGCCCCGCTCTTTTTTTCCTCCTTCTTTTTTTACTGCTCCAGCCCCCCCAATAATAACACATCAATGGGGCAGGGGGATGGGGGAGGAGAGGGAGGAGGAGGAAGAAGAAAAAGAGGAGAAGAAAGAAGAGGAGAAGTAGAAGGAGAAAAAGAAGTAAGAGGAGGAGGAGGACGAGGAGGAGGAGGAGGAGAAGGGAGGGGGGTAAAGGGGGAGAGGGGGGAGGAGGGAAGGGGCGGGGGCCGCCAGAGGGAAATGGGAACTGATGCTTCCCTGCCGGAGTGCGCGTGTTCAATGTTAAGATCTTTGACAATTCTTCCTGCGGAGAGTTCAGATCTGATAGCGACGCAGCTCTTGAAGTCTCACTATTTATACTTCCTAAAGGCGGGCCTCTTGTTCTGAGTAAATTACCTCCCCTCGCAACTCCTAGTGAACCCCTTCGCGGGTAGCAGGAGCGCCACTACCTGGGGTGGGGAGGAGAGGGAGTGGGGACGTGAGGACGAGAGACGGAGAGAGAGAGAGAGAGGGAGAGAGAGAGAGAGAGAGAGAGAGAGAGAGAGAGAGAGAGAGAGAGAGAGAGAGAGAGAGAATGAATATGAATATTGAGGATGGAGGATCCAGGCTGAAGTCCACCCGGCTGGAGAGGGAGGGCAAGCAGGGGACCAGAGGGGGCGGGGAGAGGAGGCAGGTCCTCAGCGGTCGGGTTTTCTGATAGCCTCGGCCGCTGGTGCTCTTGGCCATTAATCCAGGATTGACAAGAATCCCTAATTAATTTAATTAAGCGTGGATTTTGCGTTGGTGTCACGACTTAGTAAAACACTGGGGAGCTGGATAGACTTCTCGAAGGCGGGGCCAAGAGGAAACTGACAAGTGCATTGCAATCAGAGTCGGTGGGTATCCTCAGAGAGTACCCGACCCTACAGCCTCGCTCTGGGTGGGCATCCCAACTGCTCGACCCTACACTGATGACCCCTGGTCTCTGGCCCAGTATCGGGCTCTCTACGGTTAATAGGCCTAGCAACCACTCTAGTATTCCGTTCCTGCTCCAGGCCGCTGCAGCTGCACAGCGGTGCATCCTGGCTTCACGTGCCTGCTGCGAATGGGGCTTCTCTGCAGCTCCTCGGACGACTTCACCTCCTTTTAGGATCTTTCCGAGGCTCAGCCAGCCTCACTGAGTGCTGGTCCCTGTAATGCACCCTACTACTCACTCCTTGGAGTCAAAGCTGACTCCCATAAAGACACATGCCGCTAGAAGGGGTTGGTGGATTTAACTTGTTTCCTAAGCAGCTGTTCTCTGCCAGATTCCGTCTTAAGGTGTTTTCCTTCAGCCCGGTCAGGCGCAGTTCCATTTCGATTTTCTCTATGAGGTCTAAGGGTTCTTACCCTTTTTCCTATCAACTCTCTGCATCCTGTCTTCAGTTATTTAGCATCTTGGAGAGCATTCTAGTTCGCTTTCCTAATTTTGAAAAACAAAAGATGACCAGTTTTTGAGTTTTGCAGGAAAAAATTGCCGACGTTGTTTGTCGCTCGACTAATTTTTGTTTACCGTGGACTGTGAAAAAAGAAAGACTCGCTCTTCGGAGGGGGGCGACAGCTCTCTTTCTCTCTGATTTATAACTTAAAAATTGTATTTTTGACTTATTTTATAAAAACTGATTGTTATATGGGCGGGAAACATGTCTGTCTCCTCTAAGCCACGGCTTGGTGTGAGATTTGTAGCTGTGCAAATACTTATTTACGCGTACAAAAGAATGTTTACATATGAAATGTTACATTTACTTGAATATGTAAACAAATATACCTCTTTAAGTGCGAGTTTGGGGGCATTTTCAGTATATTGAATATTAATGAATTTTGTTTGATGTTAAAAGATAATGTTTTCGTTCTCTTGGAGCAGTACTCAGTAAAAATGAAAGCAGTTACAGGCCATTAATATGTATCTCCTCTACTTATTGATTAGAACAACAAAACACACTTAGCAAATAATTTCAGAAGTTCCATTAAAACAACCTGAAACATTGGTAAAGAGAACACAAAATTGTGGTACATAATGGTTTCTCTACTAAGTGTAATTTAAGACGTTCTATAACTTCATGTAATACTAATTACTACTCAGACTGCACTGCACATTTAAAGGACATGAAAATAAAACTTATTAGAAATGTTGCTTTACATTTTCTTTGGCATTATCTTTCCGTCTGGAAACATTCCCCCCCCCCTGCTTTTAGGACAAAAAAAAAAAAAAACAAAAAAACCCGTACCTTTACACAACTAACAGCAATGGCATTCAACAGCATTTAGGTATTATTGAAGTACGTGAACTCTTGCATTTATTATTTCACAAGACTCAAAACCTTAACACTTCTCCTAACTTCTATGGATTTAGGAACAATGTCACTTTGAGCGTTGGTCTGCTATCTGTAATACTGTAATTCTGGGAGAATAATCACAAAATTTTACTCTTTTGTGAAACTGTTTAAAAAGATTATTTAGTAATGGGATCCACTAAGTTGATATGGTGTTCCAGTAGCTTTCAACCTGAATGATGAAATACATATTCATAAACACATCCCAAATAATGCCTGCTAAAAGCCTGATAAGGGATCGGGAGACCCTCCAGATACTTCTTTATCCTTTTAAGCACATGACTTAAATACAAACGCGTATGCCATCTTCTGTGCTAGAGAGAAAGATGATCACTTTAAAGGTAACCAGAGAAGGCTGAGGCATGACCATTGTGTAATTTGAACCAATAGGTTTCTCTATCATTTCATCTTCTTGACTCATTTTGACTATATGGATAGTAGATGAAGCAATGATAAATCTCCAGTGTCTGGCTATGGAGTGCCACTTGTGAAAAGGAAGTTTAATTTGAAATTTTTATTAGCATATAATTGTATAGTTTTCTTTATGAATTTCCCACATATGAAAACATATACCTCTTCTGTTAGCCTCTCATATCCCTCCACCCCCTTCTGTTTCCCCATCCCCAATAGTTCCTCTTTTAGGAAGTTTCAGTTTTAAGAAGTCAAAAGTTTGGGAATTGTATTAATAAAAGCTATGGAGTACGATGTTTCACCAAACAGCAAATATTTTCCTTAGATGAGACACTTCAAAGACTTTATTTTATTTTGTTTTACTTTGTAAAAGTTTTGAAAGGAACATTGTCTTTAAAGCTCAGGTGACCGCCTATGGTCAGATATATAAAAAAATCAGGACCCCAAGAGTTCCCCCAGCTCTTGAATTATTTAAGACAAACATGTAATGTTGCAGTTATGTTTTAAATGGTCCCTCAAAACTGGCTAGTTAAGGTTCAGCTATTTTCCAGGAATAAACCTATACTGGAGGTGATTTCTATCTCAAATGTCTGTGGAAAATTTGTACCTTGGTATCTAGCTAACAGTCTCCTGAATTCAAGTTAATATTTTATATATCTTCTTAGCTTTGGTTCCTTATACTAAATCATGAAAGAAAAGTCATACAAGGAAAATATTGTATGTTACAGAAAATGCCACGTTTCTTTAATTTCGGTAGTAGAAGTTTTTTTTTTTTTTTAAATAAATCCACATATTTTGCTTTCTCTTCTAGAGGAAACTTCTCACATCGGACAGATTTCTTCCTCCTATCCAACAGTTTCTTTAATATGAGAAACTAATTGCGTCTAATCCGTGAATGCCTTCACCTTCATGGCAGAAAAAAACCCCACCTATTTTTAATGTATTTTTTGCAAATAAATCATTACAATTTAATCACACACGACTCTATGCAGACACACTCCCATGATTTATTATTGTTGGGCGAATTTCCACCTCGCTCAACAGGAACTAACCAATTTTGCTCTGCGCGGATGTCTTAAACATAACTTCTCACGATGTAGATGTTTGCTAATTATCTGTGACGATAACGGTGAATACTAAGGCAGTAACATCCCATAGTACCACCTTTATTGCTTTTGGGGGAATAAGAAAATCCAATTATGCAAACACGCAAAACAAACATTAAACAAAAAATTGGCGGCATGACAATCCACTCGCTCGGCATTCCTAATGGCCCAGCAGCCTGCATCGACGCACTCGACAGTTCGGCTGACGCTGCCTGGTGCTGGAACCAGGAAGGCGCTGAGCTTAAATTGAAGCAAGTTCTGAGGACGCCGGTGGCGCCGTGGTTAGAAGAGGGGGTTCCAGGTCCCCACGTCAGGAGGTGCGAACCCCAAGGTCGATCCAGGTGATGCCGGCGTCCAGAGCTTGGGGGCGGCGCCCGCGAAGGAGGCGTTTCGAGGCCCAGCTCCGCGGGAGGCGGCGTGGGGCCTGGCGCAGTCTGTGGCAAGGAGCTCGCCGAGGGTTGGGCCGGGGCCCGTGGCGTGCGGTTTGGAGACGTGCGCATGCGCCCCGCACCTTGCACGTTCCCAGCCTGCTAGCTCTGGGCAAGGGGGTCGCTGGAATGGTCGTGGTTGGTGAGCGGCCGCAGGCCTCAGGCTTGGCCTACAGTGTGGAGGTGATGTGGAGAGTTAGCCCCCTGGCCGCCGGTCCCGCGGGTTCTCGATCGCCGTTCATCGGCTTCCCAGTTGACCTTCCTTAAGAGCCTAGTTCACTCTCATCTCCTCCAGGTAGTCCTCCAGGAGCGAGGGGGAGGCTGCGGCTAAGTGTGCACTGAATCCCCACCCCCTCTTCTGTCTATCTGATGCTTGCTGGCAGGAGAGATAATACATGGTCAGACAGACCCTTCATGTTTTGAAATATACACACATCACTTTAAACATTCTGTAAATTTAACGTCAAGACTTTTAGTCATGTAACCAGATAGTTACCTCCTGAACTCATTCACCTTTCTCAGGAGTTACAATGGATGTTGCCTGCCCTAGATTTTAGGTCATTATTAGTGTGTAATTTCTAAGTTGTATTTTAAAATGCTTATGGGGGAGGGGAAGCCCTAGATTCGCCAGCAACCCAGTTTTGTCCCTACTAAGTACTAGGTTGTTAAATAAATTCACATATCATCTGCTGGCATCTGAAGGTATTCGAGTTGTCATCTTTGAACTTAGATGTAAAAGCTCCCAGTGAAGGAGCTATGTAGAGTTTTCAGGTTTTAAGGAGTGGAGCAGATGTGACAGGTACAACCTTGTGGGGAAAGTAGCTATCCTTTGAGAGAGTCTCCAGTCTTAGAGTTTATGAATATTCACTTTCTTTGCAGACAAAGGAGATTTCTTGCTAAGTGGTAGCACTTTATTACTGTATGTTCAATAAGAAGGCTAAAAATGTCTGAAGCTGAAAAAGACAAAGGCAGCTGGTACTTGTCTGTTAATTGGTCTTGCTGACCCAGTCTCTACATATTCAGCGTGTAGAGTTGTGATGTGAATTGGTTGTCATAGGGTTGTTGTAGTGCATTTACAGATATCTTTTTGTGGTTTCACTCTCAGAACATGGGAAGGAAGTCCTGTGACTTTTTTTTTTTTTTTTTTAGTTTTAAAAGAGACACTAAATAATCTACAGAATTTTGTTGCAACAGGAGATTTTTTTTAATTGAAAATAATGTTATTTGTGTACAGTATATTCTGATCATGGTTTTCCCACATCTCCCAAACTAACAAACAAAAAAGGAAACTAAGAAAGCATGAGAAATGTGCACACACACACACACAAGATCTATAAAACCTCAAAATTGGAAACCATAATATACAAGGAAAAGACCTGCATGGTTAACAAAAATGACCAAACAAAAGCAATATGAGACAAAAGTTTCCAAAAACACTTTTGAGTTTGTTTTATGTTGGCCATCTACTGTGGGACATGAAACCTGCCCTGAAGTGTGGTTTGTATACCCTTGGAGAACTAATTGTTCCTTTTCTAGCAGTTGTTGATTGGAGATGACTTCTTGTCGGGATGGGAGCTCCTCTTGACCACTCCATCCCAGTGCTGGTACCCTCTCTGGTTTGGATCTATGTCAGCCCTGTTCATGATGCTGTAGTGTGTGAGTTCCTAAATGGGTCAGTCCTAACAGCAGTGTTTTGACAGAATTCTTTTTCTTTTGAATTTTGCCTTGTTATATCTGAATTTTTCCCTCTATTCTTACAATTCCTTTGGATGGTTCTCTGTTTCTGGATTTCATAGTATGTTAAATAGTGTTCACCCCATCTTTATTTTTTGTTCTGTTTTGTTTTTTCCAGTGGCTCTGGCAGCCTAGGGTGGCCTTGAACTTGCTGTGTAGCCTGATGAGATTGTAAGCATGTGCCACCACACTCAGCCATTTTACCTTTCTACCTTTTATTGAGGAGGGGGCATGTACCCAGGATCAAAGATTCTGTTTTCATTATTTATGAAACACTATGCCGAAGTACTTATACACTGCAATGTCCTCTGTGAACCTTTGTTCTCTCAAACTAATTGCCCGTTTTCTGAAACATAATAACTGCTTGTTTTATCCTTATAAGGATATGCCTTGGCAATTGGAAAATACTGGTTCACTGAATTAGATATGGCTGTCAAATGTTGGCATCCTTTATTGTATATCAAGCATTCACTTTTATTAATATTGCCTCTGATCCTAGAAAAAAGGAAGTCTGAGTACTAGGCAGATACAAACCGTCCAAAATTCAGATCTTTCCGTGAAGAGCTGCATTTTATGATTGGTGACAAATACCGTTAATTTTCCTTGCTGTAAAAGGCAATATTTATTTAGTCTGGGGAAAAAGGCTGCCAAATGATCATCTGTTGGCAGTCTTATTTATAATAAAAGCAGCTAGATCAGCTTGCAACCCAGTTGCATAGTTTTTTAGGACAACTGGCATTCTTTACTGTATAATAGATATTGTGTTTATTGAAATTTAATAAATTTCATGATTTTCATCCTGTTGCCAACGGCATTTTGTGTGTGTGTGTGTGTGTGTGTGTGCTGTTGCAAGACTGGGGATTGAACCTTGGTTTTATAGAAGCTGGGCAAGTTTTCTACCACTTAGCAAGATTCTTGGCCCTATCGAGAAAGTTATTGAGACTCCAGTGGGATGTAAAGTGGACGGGGACCAGGAAAGAATGTAATGACTATTCTAGTATAGTTTGCTTCTGCTTTAATTCCTACAAAAATTCAGAACATCAAAAAAGGTAATGTTTGTATATTATAATGAAAATAGTTTTGCCTCTTGGATTTCTTGACTTGAAGGATCTTTGGGCTCTCTTTTGGGAGATGCTGTTACACTAGAATTTAATACCTTGGAAGGTGAGGACTGCCTGCATAATGTCCACTGATATGTCTCTTAACCTAGGGCAGCTCTCATCTGAGGTGGTCACCCATCTTCAGTGTTAGGCCGCTCACCGTTAGACTCTGTTGACTTTGTTGTGTCTTGCTTTCCTCCTGGACAAGTACACGGTCTGGAAACTTCCTGAAGAAGGGTGAGTGTGAGATGTTGTTTTGAGAACTTTCATTTCTAAAAAATATCTTTTATTCTAATCTCACACCAGACCACTGATTTGGTAAGATAAGTGGAAAGAGATTTGAAGTTGGAGTTAACTTTTCAGGAATCAGAAGGCGGATTTCCTTTGTGGCTGCTGGAAAAGCCTGTGCTTTATATTGCACTTTCCTTGGTCTTATTTTGTGACTCTTCGGAATTATCTGAGATCTTCTCTTTATTGTCGGTGCCTGATAATTATTGCTTTTCCTTGTTTGGGTTCAAAGTGCCTTCTGTATACTAGGTAACATCTTTAGTGGCTGAGTTTTTTTTTTTCCTAAGTTACACCTACTTTATGTTTATTTTTAAAAATTTCGCTGTCTAGGTACTTGGGAGAAATGCATTTTATTTATTTATTAGAAATTCTTTGATGCTTTTCCCCCCTCATTTCTGTTTCAATTTTTTTTTTTTTTTTTTTGGGTAATGGCATTTTTATCAGTTGGATATTGGATTTCCTGGATTGCTCTCTTACCTTTTATTTTAAGGTTTTCAGGTTTTTCATGTTTGTCTCATTTTCTTTCACCTTCTGTGAGTGTTTGACCTTTTCCAACCCTATCTTGTCTGCCATTTATTTAAACTAAGCTCTCTCCTGTCCTTGGAGCATTTTCCCATTGTTTTCTGGGGCATCTTTTCATTACCTACCTGAAGATATTAATGAGTTTTTGTTCTAGAAGTTTTTGTTATTTTTCTCTGTATATTTCCACTTTCCTATGAGCTGCTTTCTTTCTGTTTTCTACCTTCTGACTCTTGTTTACTTCTGCTGTTTGTGCTGGGTACTTCCTCAGGGGCCTCCAGACCCCAGCAGTGTGCTGAACACAGATCTAGTCATCCTCAGGGAGGCATCCTTACCTATTTGGCTCTCTCTTTTTTTTTTTGGTTTTTTGAGACAGGGTTTCTCTGTGTAGCCCTGGCAGTCCTGGAACTCACTGTGTAGACCAGGCTGGCCTCGAACTCAGAAATCCTCCTGCCTCTGCCTCCGAAGTGCTGGGATTAAAGGCGTGCGCCACCACCCCCAGCCTCCTATTTGGCTCTCTTTTGTGTATTTTCTAAAAGGTCAACAGAAAGCAATTTTATAGAAAAAGTTTACTGTTTGAACTTGTCAGCTGTGGCCTGTGTTACAGGGTCAGTGGGTGGGGACTTGCCATTTTCTTCATGGGACCATTGGGTACTGTTCATTTTTTATAGAGATCTTATTTCTGTCCAAGGATGTACACTTGGCTGCAGTTTTTCTTCAGTCCCTTTTAGTTTGGCATCACTGTGCCTCCCCTGCTGTTGTCGAAAGTGAACTCTCAGACCTTGTGCTCCCCATTCAATCCACCACTGCCCTGCTGGGTTTGGAGAGGGCTAATCGCCTGGCCAGAGAGCATGTCGGAGGGGACTGGACAATATTTCTTGTTCAGAAATTCAATCACTTCCATGTGCTTAGCTTCATACCTTACTGCGCCTGTGTGGTATCTGGTGTTCAGATTCCTGATTCATTATGATTTTTGCTGCATGAGATGGCTTTTTTTCTTGTTGGAATTTTCTGCAAGTTGCTTAGTATTCAATTTTTGTAGTTCTGAGTCCATCAGTTTTTCATTTGCTAAAATGTCATCAATTCATCTTGTTTGCTGTTCCCTGTTGTCTTCTAGTTCCCTCCGTCCCTCCCTCCCTTTCTCCCTCCCTCCTTCTCCCCACCTCTTTCTTGTTTTTTGCTTGTTTGTTTGGCTGTCCTGGAACCAGCTGTGTAGACCAGAGTGTCCTTGAACTCCCAGAGCTCTGCCTACCTCCCAGGTGCTGCAGTTAAAGCCATGCATCACCACTGTTGAGATGCCTTCTAGTTTTTCATCCTTGTTAACTTACTTTTCTATTTCTGTAGTCATTCTCCAGATTTATTTATTTGTTTATTTTAGACCTGGCTGACCTCCAACTTGTGGAAATCTTTGTGCCCCTATCTCCCAAATGCTGGGATTACAGGTTTTGTGCCACTATGTCTGGGATTTTAAAAATATGAGTATAAAATCCTGGCGTTTCAGTATTTTCTAAATGAGAGTATGAAAGACCTAATAAAAAGTCGTTTTAGTTTAAATGTGTGTGGAAAAGAAAACTTTTTTTGTTTTGCTCTTGAGACACAGTTGCCCGGTGACTTGAAACTTGCTATGCAGACTAGGCTGGTCTTTGAACTCACAGAGGTCTACCTGCCTCTACCTCCTGATTGTGTGTCAAAAACGTGTACCTCCACATATGTCAGTTTGTGTAAATTCTTAAGGTGAAAACAAAACAAAAAAGACAGGAAGAAAGAACCAAGAAGTAAGAAAATATTATCATCACTCAATGGATATTTATTTTTTTATATTTAAAATCATATACATATACACGGGTATTTAGTATAGATGTAATACATACATATGAACCTATAACTGCATTATATATGTGTATGTGACTATATGTAGCTGTGTACTCGTACACATGCACACACACACATTTTTAAATTCAGGGCTGGTTTTCAGTGTGGAAGTTTGCTAAAGGATGTTAGTGATTTCCTTAAAGTTTGAAACGCATGAACTCGCAGAGTTGTGTAGAATTGCATTGTGCTGGACATATGGCTTGAGTACTGTGAGAGCGTGAGCACTGAGTCTCACCACCCATAGGGAAAGGAGAAAATGACTCCCCAAAGGGGCTCCTCTGGCCTCCTCTGCCCACTAAGTGCATACCTGACTGCATACATCATACACATAATACAATACTAATAGAATAATGGAAAGAAATTATATTTACCAATCTAAATTTACTAATCTTTAATTCTGGTTCTAGGTAAATTTTTTGAAGTTTTGGATTAGTCCTAACAGAAGTATTAACACTGAAGTTGCCTCAGGGTCCGGGATCATCTAAAAATTCTCAAATATATCAGTAATTTAACACATTATTTTGCTTCTGATCATATTTAACTTATTTTGAATAATTACTAAAGAAAGTTGTTATGTTTGATCTAAATTATTACTTAGGATGAAACTTTGTTTTTTATTTATGGTGTTTTAAGTTAACTAGTAAGTATTTTATCAAGAAAGTATTGCACATGAGAAACTCAAGGCAACCTTATAGAAAGTAACACAGGTTTTGATTACTTAATTCCTAAATATCAAAATCTGACATTATTTTTGTTTTTTTCTTTTTTATATTAGAAACATAACTATGTAGAAAGTCTTCAGAAAGTTACCTTTTATATTTTGAACCTATATTTATTTCAATTACAGGTTAGGACTATTACTTACTTTCTGGGTAGGAGGGCTTAGGAATTCATGTTTCAGATCAAAGTAGTGAAAGCAAAGTCGAAACTGCTCCTGGTAGAGCCTCCTTTAATCCTAGCACTTGGAGGCAGAAGCAGAGGGTCTCTGTGAGAGCTGCAGGCCAGCAAGGACTACATAGTGAGTTGCAGGCCACCTGGGGTGACATAGTGAGAACCTGTCTTTACAAAACAAAAACAAAAAAAAATGAAAGAAAAAGAAAGCAAAATGTAGATCCCAGGCTGTGGCCCTGGTTGTTTTGGCCTACCCTCCCATGCAGTCTCCATGCAGACAGGGGCAGTTTTGATTGCTTTGATGCTGCGGGGAGACTGGGTTTATAGTGGAGTAGTTACAGTATCTGCTCAGGTGTGGTTGATTCTCATCAGCCACATTCAGTTATGCTATTTTGCCTGCTTGTGGTTCGGTCTAAAAGGAACTGCTGTTTTCTTTTAGAGGGATGCATTCTGAATCATTCTTGCATTTGGAAATCCTTAGAGGGAGCTATTTTCTTTTTTGTTTTTCAAGTAATATTGCTACATGTCCATTTTAATTTTTTATTTCTGTGTACTGTTTTCTTATAGCTTCTCCACATAGAACAACAACAGCAATACTGATGATGCTGTAATAAAACCTTCATAATTCCATCCTTCCTTCCTTCCTTCCTTCATCCATCCATCCATCCATCCATCCATCTATCCATCCATCCATCCATCCATCCTTCCATCCATCCATCCATCCATCCTTCCATCCATCCATCCATCCATCCATCCATCCATCCATCCATCCTTCCTTCCTTCCTTCCTTCCATCCATCCTTCCATCCATCCATCCATCCATCCATCCATCCATCCATCCATCCATCCATCCTTCCATCCATCCATCCATCCATCCATCCATCCATCCATCCATCCTTCCATCCATCCATCCTTCCTTCCTTCCTTCCATCCATCCATCCATCCATCCATCCATCCTTCCTTCCTTCCTTCATCCATCCATCCATCCATCCATCCATCCATCCTTCCATCCATCCATCCATCCATCCATCCTTCCTTCCTTCCTTCCTTCATCCATCCATCCATCCATCCATCCTTCCTTCCTTCCTTCCTTCCTTCCATCCATCCATCCATCCATCCATCCATCCTTCCTTCCTTCCTTCCTTCCATCCATCCATCTATCCATCCATCCATCCATCCTTCCATCCATCCTTCCATCCATCCATCCATCCATCCATCCATCCATCCATCCTTCCATCCATCCATCCATCCATCCATCCATCCATCCATCCATCCTTCCTTCCTTCCATCCATCCATCCATCCATCCATCCATCCATCCATCCATCCTTCCATCCATCCATCCATCCATCCATCCATCCATCCATCCATCCATCCTTCCATCCATCCATCCATCCATCCTTCCATCCATCCATCCATCCATCCATCCATCCATCCATCCATCCATCCATCCTTCCTTCCTTCCTTCCTTCCATCCATCCATCCATCCATCCATCCATCCATCCATCCTTTTTCTTTCAAGACAGGATCGTGTATCACAGACTGGCTAGCCTTGGACGATACCTCTTAAACTTGTGATTCTCCGCCTCCACCTCCCAAGTGCTGGATTACAGGCTTGCACCAACACTTAGGGACCGTGCAGTACTGGAGAAGCTTCTTATATGCTAGACAAGCAGTTTTCCAACTATGCTACATACCAGGCCTGTGCATTTATCTTTTTTAAATAAAAATTTCAGATATATTTCTAGAAGTAGTATTGTACTGTCAAAAAAGCATCAACATTTTTTTTTTAAATTTTTTAAATTAAATTGCTGCATGATTTCTGAAAGACTCATACCAAGCTAGCTGTGTATAAAGAACTGGCTGTGCCTGCTCAGTAACCATCGAGTTCGGAACTTCAGTTATCATTTCTTCTCTCAGTTTCACAAGTAAAATGACAGTAGTGCATTGTTTCAGCTCATATTTCCATAATGACTGATGAGGTCTTTTCTGTAGAATTCAGAGTCTATAGAGATGACTCAGCAGTTAAGAGCAGATATCTTCCAGAGAACCTGGGTTCAATTCCTAGCACCCACATGATGGCTCACAGCCCTTTGTAACTCCAGTTCCAGGGGATCTGTTACTGTCTTTGGCCTCTGTGGGCACTTCATTCATGTGGTAAACAGACATATGTTCAGGCAAACATTTATACACTTAAAAATAAATAAAATATCAAAAAACTTTAAATATTTAGAACTCAGCTTGGAAAATATAACTAAAATGCCTTTCATCTTCAGAGAGTGTAAAAACGGAGGACTAGATGGTTAATTACTAAACAAAATGTCATATAGTTAATGATAACAACTTGAACTGTCCGAAAATTGATATAATGAGCTTTCTTTAGGATTTGTGCAAATTTAAGTTGGGCAACATGTATAAAAAGGACATTGATGTGCTAGAAGGTTGTGTTAAACAGGGCTAGTATAAAAAACCAAGCACACGCTGCTTTAAAAAGTCTAGAGATGTAGCTGGGCATGGTGGTAGACGCCAGTGGTTTTAGCTGCTCTAGAGGCATAGGAAAAAATCAGTTGGATCCGGAGTTCACAGCCAACTTAAGGAGCATACTTAATGTTTTTTTCCTAAAAAGTTTAATATTTTGTATTTTGAATTTTATTCATTGTGTTACTACGTTAGGAATTCTCTTTATTGTACTCTTATAGAAATGGGACGCCGGTCTTCAGACACTGAAGAGGAAAGCAGAAGCAAGAGAAAAAAGAAACACCGGAGGAGGTCGTCCTCGAGCAGCTCTTCAGACAGCAGGACATACAGCCGCAAGAAGGGCGGGAGGAGACCAAGATCTGACTCAAGGTCCTGGTCCAGAGACCGCCAGCCCCGCTCACGTTCTTACGACAGAAGGTTAATGCTCATGATATGTTCCATTGTGTGGATAGTGTTGTTGTTGTTGTTACTATTTTAATGTTTTATCGATTCTTTGTGAATTTCATGTCATGCACCCTAATCCCACTCATCTCCCTGTCCCTTCATATCTGTCCTCTACCCTTGCAACCTCTCTCCCAAAAGCAAATAAAAAAATAAGAATACAAATAAAATAAACAAAAGAACTCCCAAAAAACAAAAAACAAAAAAATCTTGTCATGGAAGCTGCAGTATGTCACAGTGTCATGCAGTAGACCTTTTTGTCCACACATCTTTACTCGCAAATACTCACTGCAATGAGTCAGTCCTTGGTCTGGTTTGAGGCCTCTGACTTCTGCTACACTATCAATAGTTCCTCCCCAGGACTCCTCTTGGATATCCTGTTGTTCCCTGTGTCATGGAGATCCTGTAGTTTTGGATCTTCAGGAGTGGCCCCTTCACATTCTCTAACAGTTCTTAGATAGGGTAGATGTTGCCATGGGCCAACTCAAAGCCCTGGATCAGGGCCTGAGTGGTAGCTGAGTTGGTCAGCTTGCCAGCTCTCCCACACCCGTACTCCTAGGGCGAGTTCTCCAGTATTCCCCAACCTAGCTCACCCGATGTCAAAGCTGGCACGGCACAGGCCCAGCTCACTCAGGCCTTCACCAGCAGGACCAGCTCATTTTTGTTATACAGTAGTGAGAGTAATGTTCTTGAGAAGCCATTGATTTGTGTATTTTAAATTTTATTGGATCAAATAATTTGCTTTTAGTAGTTAGGTTCTCAGGTTCCCAACCCCATTGGTTTTGTCTTTTCTTCTAATCAGGCCAACTGTTTTCACTCTTTGTCTATATGTAGGCAAGTAGATAGAAATTGCTGTGGTTCTTGCATTATCTGATGATATATGGAAAGAGTAGATACTACTGTGACCCATAATGTGTAGTTGCTAGTCCATCTGTGAGTTATCTGTCTGGCTGTTGGAGATCAGTGATAGTTTATTTATTGTTTTCATTGAGGAAAGAGTGAAACACAAGAATGAGACAAGTTTAGATTTCTCTTTAATGCTTACACCTAAAACTTTCATTGCAGCGATGCTTGATTATGGTTTGTTTCAGACGCAGGCGCAGATCGAGTAGCAGCTCTTCTTATGGCTCCAGAAGAAAAAGAAGTCGCAGTCGTTCCAGGGGCCGAGGGAAATCCTATAGAGTTCAAAGGTCTCGGTCAAAAAGCAGAACAAGAAGGTATGAGCAGGAGTACTTATGCTGTGTCCAAGCTCCTCCCAGACCCATGGCTCAGAACAGCAGGAGCTTATAGTCTCTGGGTCCTACAGTTTTGACTGGCTTCAGACGGCAACTCTGTTTTCTCATTGGACAATGCTCATGTAGTTGTCGCCATCTCATGGTTTCTAGGAGCTGAGTTGTTCAATGTAACCTCACTTGTGTCTCTTGTATTTGTTTCTGGCTGTGGCTTCTCGTTCTCTGGATGATGATGAAGTATTTGAAGAGGGAAGAATAGGAGTAGCAAACTAGGTTTAGAACTAAGGTGCTGTGGTATGGACTGAGCTTTATGTCTTTTCAAAATTTGTTAAGACTTCTCCCCCTGTTCTGTCTGTTTGCAGATAAGGCTTTTATAGAAATAATGAAGGTTTAAGTGAGGTTATTTTTGGGACCCCCATCTGATAATGCTCTTGGCCCTATAAGAAGAGGAAGTGAGGGGCTGGAGAGATGGCTCAGCAGCTAAAAGTGTAGTTCATAGCCACCTGTAACCCCAGCACTGAGATACATGCATATATGTGGCATATAAACAGACATATACACTTAAATAAAAGAAGAGAAGGAAGAGAGATCTTTCCATTTCTGCTCAGAGGGTGTCATGAGAGGATGCAGTGAAAAGACAGAAAAGAGTTCTCACAGGGAACCAAACTGTCTGGGACTTTGATCTTGAACTTACAATCTAAAAAACCCAAGACAGTAAACTTTTTGTGTTTACTGTGGTACTTTGCTGTGGCAACCTGAGCAGACTAATGTGTGATGCATCACTCCTGCATTTCTAAAGGGCAGTGTAGGGATAGTGTGAGTGAGGAGTTGGATGTTTTGGACAGTGGTAAAAGATGTGCATCAGTAGAGTAGGACCACGGTATTGAGGGGATTGAGAAAAAAGGGATTTAGAAGTTTTTAGACACTAAGAGCTTTTAGACAGACGAGTAATGGGATAAATGAAAGAATAAACACAGTGCTTTAAAGATTGCTTCTTGTCTCTGCTTAGCTCTGTGTAGTTTTAGGATCGAACTAGGGGTTCATGATAGCGTAATGAACATAAAATACATAATTCTCTTCGCATATGAAGCTTGATTGCAGTAAAGTCTCTATGTTTAGCTTTTCTGGATTTTTGTTATTTGACATTGCCCACCTCTGCTTTTTATTTATCCCACATATAAACTACTGTGTATAGTATGCTATTGTTTTCTGTTCATGCTCTAGTCTTTCAAGGGTTGGTTTTGTTTTTTTTCCCCCTAACCCCAGCACTTTTTTCTTTTTTCTTTTCTTTTTTGCCATCATCTCTGCTTTGAAAATTCTTCCAACTTTTTAATGTTGAGTTTTACATAACACTTAATTCAGTTTTTCTTTAAAAACATTTTTTTTTTATAGATTTCTATCTTTTTTCCTCAGGTCAAATTTAGCTCATTCTCTTTTGAACGTCATATGTAGTTTCTGATTTATAACAATTATAAATTAAAATTCATTGTGTGTGTTTTTTGGTTTTGTATCTAGGTACTGTACCTGCAGTCATGGAAACTTTATAGCATATTTTAATTTTGAGTAGGGATATTCTCTCCTTTCTTTTAACTGTTATGTTTCATGTGAATATAAATTTGCTATTAACTCACCTAGTTTCTATTATAAAAGCCTGGTGTTTTTAGTCATATTTCATCACATTTAAAAGCTACGAACAGTTGGCACTTTCATCATGCTAAGTTTTGTTTTAGAACAGACTCTAGGTTTTATTTAATATTTATAAGGAATGTTTTCCTCATATAACTTTTTGCTCATTTCCTGCTAAATTCATCCCAAAGTATCTTAACTTCTTACTGTTGTTATACGTGGAGCTTCTGCCTAACTACTTGTTATGTTTGCATATGAAGCCTGTGGAACTCATGTTAACCTGTGTCCTTTCATTGTGCCCTTTCACGTGTGCATCTCAGGCCTCATGTACAAACACATGTAGTTCTGCCTTTTAATTCTCATTCTTTCATTTTCTTCCTGCCCTCTGACTGTATTGCTTTTAATTTCTATGATTATTTACTTCTCAGCATTGGAAATGATACACATTTTTTTTCTGTGATTTTACTGAAAAAAAAAGTCTTATATTTCTTCTGTTTCTAGGCTTACAGTGTGTATATTTTTCTGTTTTAAGAGTGTGCCCATCACCTTCTTCCCTCTCCAGAAGGGGTGCTGCGTGTTGAATTTTCTTGAAGCCTTTTCATCCAGAGTAAAAATGGCGCTCACCTCCAGATCTCCAAAGGAACCATGTTGCATTTCTGGAGTGAACCTCAGTAGATCTACGTTTGTTGGTTTTTTGGTGTGGTATGAGCTTCTGTTTTCTGATTTTTTTAGCTTCATTCTTTTACTTTGATATTTATATGTAATATTTGCCTTTTCTGTACTGCCTTTTTAAAATTTATTACCTACATTGTTTTCCCTTTCTTCACAAAGAGAACTCAAAATTTCCCCCTTCAATTTCAATGCCCAGGAACAATTTTGGATTAGTGGGACTGTGTTCTTTGAAGCTTTGGTATATTTAGGAAACCCTCTGGGCTCAGTGCCATATATAATAACTTTCTTGATTTCTTTAGCAGAAATTGTACAGCCTGAACATTCTATTTCCTTTGACTTCCTTTTGATAAATGTTTTGTCTAGTACATCATCCGTTTCATGTGGATTTTAAGTAAGTGCCTAGAGGTCTGCCGAGTGCCCTCTAATGACCCCAGGCTTTTCTGCTACTTCAGTGCTTATTTTTGCCTTTTGTCCTTCATTCCTTTATTATTACAACTGTTTTCTTATTTAAATTATCTGGTGGATTACCTAAACTTAAAAGAAAAAAATGTGGATGGGAGAGACAGCTCAGCGGTTAAGAGCACTGACTGCCCTTCCAGAGGTCCCGAGTTCAATTCCCAGCAACCACATGGCGGCTCACAAGCATCTGTAATGGGATCTGATGCCCTCTTCTGACATACAGGGGTACATGCAGATAGAGCGCTCATACCTAAAATAAGTAAGTACATCTAAAAAATGATAAAATTAGAAGAAGGAATGCCAGGCATGACTACAATCTATAATCCTGCACTAAAGAGGCAGGAATTCAAGATCATACTCAGCTATCGAAAGGTTGAGACAAACCTGGGCTTCACAAGACCCTGCTTCAAAAACAAGCAGATTAAAAAGTAGACTTTGATTAATTATGCCTTCTATTTTTCTGTTTTCTAAGTTATTTCTTTTATTCTCATTTCTTATTCTGTACTTTTAAAAAATAATTATTTATTTTTACTTTATGTGCATTGGTGTTTATCTGCATGTATGTCAGTGTGAGGATGTCAGATCTTAAAGTTACAGATAGTTGTGAGCTGCTATGTAGGTGCTAGGAATTGATCCTGGTCCTCTGGAAGAACAGTGATCCTAACCACTGAATTATTTCTCCAGTCCCCTCTATATTTTATTTTTATTTATTTAATTTTGTAATTAAGAATACATTTATGTGTGTGCTTGTGTGTGTGTGTGTATGTGTGTGTGTGTGTGTGTGTGTGAACATGTTTGTGTTGTGGTGTGTGTATAGAACTCAGAGAACTGCTTCATTTACTTCAAGAGTTCCAGTGACTGAATGCAGGCTGGGCAGTAAGCACTTTTACCCATTGAACCATCTTCCCAGCCCTCTTGTTTCCTAGCCTTTGAGCTGGGAATTAATTTATATTTGTATGTATATCTTCTGTTGATAAAAGTGTTTAATGCAGGCCAGGTGTGGCAGCACATGCCTTTAGTTCTAGCACTAAGGAGGCAGAGGCAAGCAGGTCTATGAGTTTGAGGTCAGCCTGATCTACAAAGTCAGTTGCAGGACAGCCAGGGCCACACAGAGAAATCTTGTCTCTGAAAACAACAACAAAAATAGAAAAGTGTTTACGTTTACAAATTTTCCTGAAATTTCTGCTTAATTATATTCAGTGGACTTTTTTCCTCCAAGATACTAAAATTTCCAAATATATAGCAAAGTTGATATAATTTTATATTGAATACTCATATTCACTACCTAGACATTTTCATTAACTTTCTACTTGATTTATCACACACCTACTCATTTCTTTCTCTCTGTGCATTAATTTATCCTAAAGTTTCATCCATTGTTTCAGATATATGTACATATTCCTTTTAAATATTTTAGTATCAAATCATAGAGTCAGTATTTCATAAATTTTTCTTTTGAAAAAAATATTTAAAACCTTTTTCTTTTGTGGTAAAATTCATAATTTTACAGTGTACAGTTTTAAGCATATGTTTGTTGAACTTGACAAAGACGTACAACTTTCAAAATAATATGCCTGATAGTTCACTTATAACTTTTCTTAATTCCTGCTTGCCAACTGAACTGGAACCACAGTTTTGGTTTATCGAATAGATTAATTTCATGTGCCTGCAGTCATGTACTATGTACATTTTTGTTAAGGCTTTTTATTAACTATAATACTTTTGAGATTTATTTTATGTATGTTGATAATTATTCTTTTGATTGTTGAACAATATTCTGTAGTATGAATGTTACTACATTTTATTGGAGAATTTGTGTAAAATCATGTAGTAGTGATATCTTCCATATGCCCTCTTCTGTTTATCTTAATGCTTTCATTACTATATTCGTACTTGTTACTTTTTATTGCTGAATGGTAAATACATCATGGTTTATTTCACACATATATCCATACATACATATTTATATATACTATGCTAAAAGTTCTATTCATGGTTGAAAATAGGGCATTAAAATCTCTGACAGGTTGGCAAGATAAGGTGGCTTAACTGATAAAGGTTAACTGTATAGTCTGTTGTCAGGCCTGAGGACCTGAGTTAGATCCCTGATACCCACATGGTAGAGGGAGAAAAACAACTTCTGATCTACACATGTGTACCATGATAGGCACATGCCAAACATACTTATGCAAAATAAGCAAATAAAACTAATTAAAATCTCCTACTATTTCTATCTCTTAGTATTTCTCATGTCATCTTTGTGAATATTTGCTTCATGTATTTGGGTGCTCTGATGTTTAGTGCATATGTGCTGAAAACTGTTCTTCTGCCTTCCTGCTGCTGAATAGAGTGACTTTTTCTATAACTACCCTTTCCTCTTGTGACAGTCTTTGACTTGTAGTCTGTATTGTTTGATCTAAGTTTTTCCACTTCTATTCTTTTTGGTTACCATGTATATTGGATATTTTTCCATTCTTTGTTCAATGTATGTCTTTATAGCTAAGACTTGTCTCTTTATTTTATTGATTAAATTTGCTCTTTGTAATGCAGTCTGTTTCTTCTTACTCCTGCCTTCTGTTATCTCCTTCCTATCTCTGTCATCATCCCCTCCTCCTTCCAAGTCAAAGTCACTTTTCCATATTTCATATCTTCTTGTTTTCTGGCCCACTGATTTTAATCAGGATTATTTTTGTGACTGTCCACTGGAACCTGGTGAGCTTATCATTGAGTACACAACTGAAGATAATTCCTGTCGTTCCACAGGATCTCTTGCTGTTCAGAAGTTCAGTATGGAGGGGTAAAGGGTTCTAAACTACCACAATCTGCTGGCTGCAGATAGGCACAGTTTGTGACACCCTGTGTAAGCAACCATAGCTGCTGTTGAGACCGTGATCACCATGCTGTCATGCTCTGGAAATAGTTTTTCCAGCCTTTCTTCTTATGTTCAGGCTCTCCACTGTTCCCTCTTTTGTGATGTTCCTCGAGCTTTAGAGGGTAGTATAAATACCCTGTTTAGAGCTGACCTTAGGATTGTCACATCTTAGAACAGTTGTAAGTCATCTGAGTTCATTGCAATTCACTGTAAAGAGAAGTTTCTGTGATTAAGGCTATAATAAATCTTTAGAATTTAGTTTGGTTCTGTGGTGGTTGGAATGAATATAGCTCCTGTGGACTTCTAGGGAGTGGCACTGTTAGGAGGTGTGGCCTTATTGAAGGAAGTTTGACACTCGGGGTGGGCATTGAAGTTTCAGATGCTGAAGCCAGGCCCAGTGTTTCTCTCTCTTCTTGCTGCTTCCTGATCCATGTGAAGATCTCTTGCTCCTTCTCTAGCACCATGTCTGCCTGTGCCTGCCATGCTTCTCACCATGATGATAATGTATTAAACCTCTAAAACTGTAAGCCATCCCCAACTACATTTTCTCCTTAATAAGAGTTGCCTGGGACTGGTGTCTATTCATAGCAATAGAACACTAAGACAGGTTCCATTCCAATATCTAAAAATCAGTAATGAGTTCCCTCATCCCCCTATGATTTCCTTAATCATGGGTTTTTAACCATGTTTATACTGTTGTAAGACTTGTGTCTTATAGACAACAGTCAGTTGCATATTGTCTTGTTAATTCATCCAGTTATGCTATGATTTTGTTTTGTTTTGCTCTCTTTTTGGTTTGGACAGATTTAACAGACTTATATTTAAAGTGATTATGGGGTGAAGGATAGCTCAGTTGGTAGAGCTCTTACCTTACGTGTGGAAAGCTGTACCCAGCTTCCCACCACATAAAACTGGGTACACATTTGATTTTTGTTTGGTTGTTTGTTTGGTTAGGTTTTTTGTCATCACATAATTTTTATTCAAATATATAGTTGCATTACTTTTCGTTTTCCCTTTTCCCCTTCCAGTCCCCTCATGTCTCCTCCCTCCAACCCTTCTCATGGCTGTCCCCCACTTTCAAGTTGATGGCCCTCTTCTCTTTTATTGCCCCTCCCTTTTTATTAAAAATAGACAGCCAGGGCTACACAGAAATCATGACTCAAAAAACCAAACTAAACAAACAGGTTTTTTTCTCATAAAATGTATCCTGATTACACTTTCTCATCCCTTTGCTCCTCCCATTTCCTCTCTACATCACTTCCCATCCAGGTCCACTCCCCTTCTGTCCCTCTTTAGTAAAGAACAGGCTTCTAAAGATAACAACAAAACATGATAAAATAAAATAGAATAAGATAAAGGAAAACAGTTTCCTCAAAATTGGAGAAGGCAAACTAACAGAAGGAAAAGAGCCCAAGAGAAGGCACAAGATTCAGAGACGCACTGGTTCACAAACTCCGAGTCCCATACAAACACTAAGCTAGAAGCTATAATATATTTGCAGAGGACCTGGTGAAGACCCTTCCAGACCTGTGCAGGTCCTGTGTATGCTGCTTTAGTCTCCATGAGTTCATATGAGCTTTGCTCGGTTGATTCAGAAGGCCTTGTTCCTCTGGTGACCTCCACCCCCTCTGGCTCTTACACTCCTTCTGCTTCTTCAACTGGGTTCCCTGAGCTCTGAGAGGAGGGATTTGGTGGAGACATCCCATTGAGAGCTGTGTGTTCTAAAGTTTCTCTCTGTTTGCAGTGCTTGGCTGAGGATGCTCAGCTGCTACAGGAAGAAGCTTCTCTGATGATAGCTAAATAAAAAAACTGAACACATTTGTCTTTCTGGGTCTGGGTTTCCTCACTCAGGATGAACTTTCCTAGTTCTATCCACTGGCCTGTAAATTTCATGATGCCATTTTTTTTTTTTAACAGTTGAGTAGTACTCCATGTTTAAATGTTCCACATTTTCTTTATTTTTCTGTAGAGGGACATCTAGGTTGTTTCCGGTTCTGACTATCATGAACGGAGCAGCAATGAACACGATTGAACAAGTGTCCTTGTGGTAGGATGGACCCTTCTTTGGGTATATGCCCAAGAGTGGTATAGCTGCATCTTGAGGTAGACTGATTCTAGCTTTCTAAAGAACCACCATATTGATTTCCATAATGGCTTTATTAGTTTACACTCCCACCAGCAAAAAAAAGGAATGTTCCCTTTGCTCCCCATCCTCAACAGCATCTGCTGTCCCTTGTTCTATTGATCTTAGTCATTCTGACAGGTGTAAGATGGAATCTCAAAGTAGTTTTGATTTGCATTTCCCTGAAGGCTAAGGATGTTGAACATTTCTTTAACTATTTCTCAGCCATTTGAGTTTCCTCTTTTGAGATTCTGTCTAGATCTATGGGTATACCTTGGTAATTTTAGCCCTTGAGAGGTAGAGATAGAAGGATTAAAACTATAAAGTAAGGACAAGGTCAGTCTGGACTACATGAGATCCTGTCTCTTTACAACAACAACTACCAAAAACCACACCGAAACAATCAACCAGCCAACCAACCAACCAAAAAACCCCCAAAGTAATTATATAGAAAAAAATACTGTTACCAATTGGTCAGTTCTTTTTTATTGTACTGTATCTTGCCCCTGTTTTGTCCTTTGTCATCTTCCTTTTACCCAGTTTTGGTAATATGCTAATATTAATATACTAATATGTTTTCATTTCTTTCTTTTTTTAAGATTTATTTGTTTATTTTATATATGTGTGTACAGTCACTGTCCTCAGACACACCAGAAGACGGCATCGGATCCCATTACAGATGGTTGTGAGGTACCATGTGGTGGCTGGGAATTGAACTCAGGACCTCTGGAAGAGCCGTCCATGCTCTTACCCACAGAGCCATCTCTCCAGTCAGCTTTCATTTCTTTCTTGTTTCTGTTTGTGTATCTTTGGTAGGGCTTTGAAGTTATCATAAAGCGTTAGTGAATATCTTTTTTTTTCTATATTTTTTTATTTATATTCCAAATGATTTCCCCTTTCCCGTTTCCTCCCTCCCTGAAAGTCCCATAAGCCCCCTTCCCGCCCTCTTTTCCCCATTCAACCTCCTCTCGCTTCTCTGTCCTGGCATTCCCCTACATCCAGTCTTTCCAGGACCAGGGTTCTCTCCTTCCATCTTCTTAGAAATCTATTGATATGCGAATTGTGTCTAGGGTATTCCAAGATTCTGGGTTAATGTCCCCTTATCAGTGACTGCACACCATGTGTGTTCTTTTGTGATTGGGTTACCTCACTAAGGATGATATTTTCAAGTTCTGACCATTTGCCTAGGAATTTCGTGAATTCATTGTTTTGAATTGCAGAGTAGTATTCCATTGTGTAAATATACCACATCTTCTGAATCCATTCCTCCGTTGAGGGACATCTGGGTTCTTTCCAGCTTCTGGCTATTATAAATAAGGCTGCTATGAACATAGTGGAACATGTGTCCTTATTGCATGCAGGTAAAGCCTCTAGGTATATGCCCAGGAGTGGTATAGCCGGATCCTCTGGGAGTGTCATGCCCTCTTTCTCCACATCCTCGCCAACACCTACTGTCTTCTGAGTTTTTGATCTTAGCCATTCTGACTGGTCTGAGGTAGAATCTCAGGGTTGTTTTGATTTGCATTTCCCTAATGACTAAGGATGTTGAACCTCTCTTTAGGTGCTTCTCAGCCATTCGATATTCTTCAGGTGAGAACTCTTTGTTTAGCCCTGTACCCCATTTTTTAATAGGGTTACTTGCCTCTCTGGAGTTTAACTTCTTGAGTTCTTTGTATATATTGGATATTAGCCCTCTGTCAGATGTAGGGTTGGTAAAGATCTTTTCCCAGTTTGTTGGTTGCCGCTTTGTCCTTTTGACACTGTCCTTTGCCTTAGAGAAACATTGTAATTTTATGAGGTCCCATTTGTCAGTTCTTGATCTTAGCGCATAAGCTATTGGTGTTCTGTTCAGGAAATTTTCCCCTGTGCCCATGTACTCAAGGCACTTCCCCAGTTTCTTTTCTATTAGTTTCAGTGTGTCTGGTTTTATGTGGAGGTCCTTGATCCACTTGGAATTGAGCTTAGTGCAAGGAGATAAGAATGGATCAATTTGCATTCCTCTGAATGTTGACCTCCAGTTGAAACAGCGCCATTTGTTGAAAAGGCTATCTTTTTTTCACTGGATGGTTTTAGCTCCTTTGTCAAAGATCAAGTGACCATAGTAGTGTGGATTCATTTCTGGGTCTTCAATTCTGTTCCATTGATCCACATGCCTATCACTATACCAATACCATGCAGTTTTTAACACTATTGCTCTGTAGTACAGCTTGAGGTCCGGGATACTGATTCCCCCAGAAGTTCTTTTACTCTTGAGAATAGTTTTACCTATCCTGGGTTTTCTGTTATTCCAGATGAATTTTTGAATTGCTCTTTCTAACTCTATGAAGAATTGAGTTGGGATTTTGATGGGGATTGCATTGAATCTGTATATTGCTTTTGGCAAGATGGTCATTTTTACTATATTAATCCTGCCAATCCATGAGCATGGAAGATTTTTCTATCTTCTGACGTCTTCTTCAATTTCCTTCTTCAGAGACTTGAAGTTCTTGTCATACAGATCTTTCACTTGTTTGGTTAGAGTCACACCAAGATACTTGATATTGTTTGTGGCTATCGTGAAGGGTATCATTTCTCTTATTTCTTTCTCAGCCTGCTTATCCTTTGAGTATAAGAAGGCTACTAATTTGCTTGATTTGATTTTATATCTGGCCACTTTGCTGAAGTTGTTTATCAGCTGGAGGAGTTCTCTGGTGGAGTTCTTTGGGTCGCTTAAGTATACTATCATATCGTCTGCAAATAGTGATAGTTTGACTTCTTCCTTTCCAATTTGTATCCCTTTGACCTCCTTTTGTTGTCTAATTGCTCTAGCTAGAACTTCAAGTACTATATTGAAAAGATATGGAGAGAGAGGGCAGCCTTGTCTAGTCCCTGATTTTAGTGGGATTGCTTCAAGTTTCTCTCCATTTAGATTGATGTTGGCTACCGGTTTGCTGTAAATTGCTTTTCTATGTTTAGATATGGGCCTCAAATTCCTGATCTTTCCAAGACCTTTAACATGAAAGGATGTTGAATTTTGTCAAATGCTTTCTCCACATCTAATGAAATGACCATGTGGTTTTTTTTCTTTGAGATTGTTTATGTAGTGGATTACATTGATGGACTTCCTTATATTGAACCATCCCTGCATCCCTGGGATGAGGCCTACTTGATCGTGGTGAATGATCGTTTTGATGTGTTCTTGGATTCGGTTGACAAGAATTTTATTGAGTATTTTTGCATCAAAATTCATAAGAGAGATTGGCCTGAGATTCTCTTTCTTTGTCGGATATTTGTGTGATTTTGGTATTAGAGTAATTGTGACTTCATAGAACCAGTTGGGTAGTGTTCCTTCTGTTTCTGTTTTGTGGACTAGTTTGAAGAGTATTGGTGTTAGGTCTTCTTTGAAGGTGTGATAGAATTCTGCATTAAAACCGTCTGGACCTGTGCTTTTTTTGGTTGGGAGACTTCCAATGACCTCTTCTATTTCTTCAGGGATTATAGGACGGTTTAGATGGTCTATTTGATCCTGATTTAATTTTGGTATTTGGTATCTCTCTAGGAAATTGTCCATTTCCTCCAGATCTTCTAGTTGTGATGAATACTGGCTTTTGTAATAGGATCTGATGATTTTTTTTAATTTCCTCAGTTTCTGTTGTTATCTCTCCCTTTTCGTTTCTAATTTTGTTAATTTGGATACTGTCTCTGTGCCCTTTGGCTAGTCTGGCTAAGGGCTTATATATCTTGTTGATTTTCTTAAAGAACCAACTCCTAGTTTTGTTGATTCTTTGTATGGTTTTATTTGTTTCTACTTGATTGATTTCAGCCCTGAGTTTGATGATTTCCTGCCTTCTACTCCTCTTGGGTGTATTTGCTTCTTTCTGTTCCAGGGCTTTCAGGTGTGCCATTATGCTGCTAGTGTATGCTCTCTTCTGTTTCTTTTTGGAGGCACTCAGAGCTATGAGTTTTCCCCTTAGCACCGCTTTCATTGTGTCCCATAAATTAGGGTATATTTTGCCTTCATTTTCATTAAATTTTAAAAAGTCTTTGATTTCTTTCTTTATTTCCTCCTTGATCAAGGTATCATTGAGTAGAGCATTGTTCAGCTTCCACATGCATGTTGGCTTTCTGTTGTTTTTGTTGTTATTGAAGACCACCCTTATTCCATAGTGATCTGATAGGAGGCATGGGATTAGTTCGATCTTCTTATATCTGTTGAGGTCTGTTTTGTGACCAATTATATGGTAGATTTTGGAGAAGGTACCATGAGATGCTGAGAAGAAGGTATATTATTTTGCTTTAGGATGAAATGTTCTATATATATCTGTTAGTTCCATTTGATCCAAGGCTTCAGTTAGTTTCACTGTGTCCCTGTTTTTTTTCAGCTTTCCTGAACGATCCATTTCAGAGAGCCGGGTGAAGTCACCCACTATTTTTGTGTGAGGTGCGATGTGTGCTTTGACCTTTAGTAAAGTTTGTTTTATGAAAGAGGGTGCCCTTGCATTTGGAGCATAGATATTCAGAACTGAGAGTTCTTCTTGGTGGTTTTTTCCTTTGATCAGTATGTAGTGTCCTTCTGTGTCTTTTTTGATGACTTTAGGTTGAAAGTCAATTTTATCTGATATTAGGATGGCTAATCCGGCTTGTTTCCTGGGACCATTTGCTTGTAAAATTGTTTTCCAGCCTTTTACTCTGAGGTAGTGTTTGTCTTTGACACTGAGGTGCGTTTCCTGCACGCAGCAAAATGCTGGGTCCTGTTTATGTATCCAGTCTGTTAGTCTATGTCTTTTTATTGGGGAATTGAGACCATTGATATTAAGAGAGATTAAGGAATAGTAATTATTGTCACCTGCTATTCTTGATGCTATCTTTATGTTTGAGTGGTTATCTACTTTTGGGTTTGATGCAAGAAGGTTACTATCTCATTTTTTCCAGGGTGTAGTTTCTCTCCTTGTATTGGCGGTTTCCACTTATATTATCCTTTGTAGGGCTGGGTTTGTGGAAAGATACTGTGTAAATTTGGTTTTATCATGGAATATCTTGGTCTGTCCATCTATGGTGATTGAGATTTTGCTGGGTATAGTATTCTAGGCTGGCATTTGTGTTCTCTTAGAGGCTGCATGAGATCTGCCCAGGATCTTCTGGCTTTCATAGTCTCTGGTGAGAAGTCTGATGTGATTCGGATAGGTCTTCCTTTATATGTTACTTGGCCTTTTTCTCTTGCTGCTTTTAATATTCTTTCTTTGTTTAGTACATTTGGTGTTTTGATTATTATGTGACGGGAGGTATTTCTGTTCTGGTCTATTCTGTTTGGAGTTCTGTAGGCTTCTTGTAGGTTCATTGGCATCTCTCTCTTTAGGTTAGGGAAGTTTTCTTCTATAATTTTGTTGAAGATATTTACTGGCCCTTTAAGTTGCAAATCTTCACTCTCATCTATCCCTATAATCCTTAGGTTTGGTCTTCTCATTGTGTCCTGGATTTCCTTGATGGTTTGGGTTACACATTTTTTGCATTTTGCATTTTCTTTGACTGTTGAGTCGATGCTTTCTATGATATCTTCAGCACCTGAGAGTCTTTCTTCCATTTCTTGTATTCTATTGTTGATGTTTACTCTATGACTCCTGATTTCTTCCCAAGGTTTTCTATCTCCAAAGTTGTCTCCCTTTTTGATTTCTTAGTTGTTTCTACTTCCTTTTTTAGATCCTAGATGGATTTGCTGAGATCCTTCACTTGTTTGTTTGTATTTTCCTGTATTTCTTTAAGATATTTTTGCATTTCCTCTTTCAGGATTTCTGCCTGTTGACCCAAGTTCTCCTGTATTTCTTTAAGCGATTTTTCTATTTCCACCTTATGGGCTTCCATCTGTGGATCCATATTCTTCTGCATTTCTTTAAGCGATTCTTGTGTTTCCTTTGTAAGGGCATCCACCTGTTGATTCATTTCTTTAAGCGATTTTTGTGTTGCCTACTTGTGGGCCTCCATCATTTGACCCATATTCTCCTCCATTTCTCCATTTCTCTAAGCAATGTTTGTGTTTCCTTTTTTTTTTTTTTTTTTTTGGTTTTTCGAAACAGGGTTTCTCTGTGTAGCCCTGGCTGGCCTGGAACTCACTCTGTAGACCAGGCCGGCCTCGAACTCAGAAATCCTCCTGCCTCTGCCTCCCAAGTGCTGGGATTAAAGGCGTGCGCCACCACCGCCCGGCTGTGTTTCCTTTGTAAGGGCTTCTACCAGTTGATTCATGTTCTCCTGTATTTCTTTATGAGATTTATTTTGGTCCTTCTTGAAATCCTCTAATAGCATCATGAGAAGTGATTTTAAATCCAGATCTTGCCTTTCGGGTGTGATGGGGTATCCAGGACTTGCTGGTGTTGGAGAGTTGGGTTCAGATGGAGCCATATTGCCTTGATTTCTGTTAGTAATGTTCCTATGTTTGCCTTTTGCCATCTGGTTACCTCTGGTGTTAGTTGGTCCTGCTGTCACTCGCTGTTGGTTGGACCTCCTGTGAGCCTGCAAGGCTTTTTCTGCCACCCCTCCCCCGGATTACTGGGATTCCCCTGGCGCCATTTGCTGAGGGTCTGCCCTGCTCCTGAGTGACTTTGGAGCCCTGATGTGCCTTGCCCCAAGTGATGTTATATTGGGAATCCCTGCACATCCGAAGGCTTTACTTAGTCAATCCCCGGAGCAGAGGTCACCAAGGGGAGGCTGGTGTGCTCTCTCCCTGTGTGGGTGTGCTCTCTCCCAGTGAGGTTCCCTCTGCAGGGCAGATGTCCCACAGCAGAGCTGGCGCGTAGGTGACCACAGAACTGCCCAGCTCTTGGGAGCAGGGAGCACACAAGCTGGCTGAGTCCCAAGCGATATTATGCTTGATTATCCCTGCGCCTGGAGGTCCCAATTGCTCTTTTGCTGGAGCAAAGATGTTAGTGAATATCTTAACAATATTTCAAGCCAAGGCAACCTTAGTTGGATGTAAGTGTTTCTTTCACTCATGCATCTCCTTATCTGTTGCAATGCAGTCCAGGAATGGAGGTGTGAGAATTTTGAGTCCACGTAAACAGGGCGAGACTCCTGTGACCTCAGTTTCTTTATAACAGAATTGTTCTTGGAATGTGTTTTTGTTTTCTTCCCAGGTGTAGCAGATAGAAGTGACTTTACTTTAGCTGTGTTATTCATATCCCTCTATGAAGCTTTATATACATGTTGCTTGTCATTGTGATTGAACACCTTACTCATGACTTTGTGTGTGTGTAGCCTTTGCTGTCCTCCGAACTCATTCTGTAGACCAGGCTGGCTTTAAATTTAGAGATCTACCTGACTCTGTCTCCTGGGGTCAAAGGTGTGCGCTGCCACTACCTGACTCATGTGACTTTTTTTTTTATTATTAGATATATTCTTCATTTACATTTCAAATGTTGTCCCCTTTCCTGGTTACCCTCTTCCCTGAAAATCCCATAAGCCATCTCCCTTTCCCCAATCAACCGCTTCCCTGCCCTGGTATTCCTCTACACTATGGCATCAAGTCTTTCCAGAACCAAGGGTCTCTCCTCCCTTTGGTGTCTAACAAGGCCATCCTCTGCTGGCTATGCATCTGGAGCCATGGGTAACTCCATGTGTACTCTTTGGTTGATGGTTTTGTCCCTGGGAGCTCTGGGAGTACTGGGTGGCTCATATTGTTGTTCTTCCTATGGTGCTACAAACTCCTTCAGCTCCTTGGATCCTTTCTCTAGCTCCCCCATTGGGGACCCTGTGCTCAGTTCAATGGTTGGCTGAGAGTGTCCCCCTCTGTATTTGTCATGCACTAGCAGAGCCTCACAGGTGACAGCTATATCCAGCTCAGGTCAGCAAGCTCTTGTGGGCATTGATAATAGTGTCTGGGCTTTGCAACTGTATATGGGATGGATCCCTGGGTGGTGTAGTCTCTGGATGGTCTTTCCCTCAGACTCTGCTCCACCCTTTGTCTCTGTATCTCCTTCTGTGGGTATTTTGTTTCCCCTTCTATGAAGTACCAGAGTATCCATACTTTGTTCTTCCTCCTTCTTGGGCATCATTTGATATGTGAAATGTGTCCTGGGTATTCCAAGCTTCTGGGCTAATATCCTCTTATGAGTGAATGCATACCATGTGTGTTCGTTTGTGATTGGGTTACTTCACTCAGGATGATATTTTCCAGTTCCATCCATTTTTCTAAGAATTTCATGAATTCATTGTTTTTAATAGTCGAGTAGTACTCCATTGTGTAAATATACCACATTTTCTGTATCCATTCCTCTGTTGAGGGACATCTGGGTTCTTTCCACCTTCTGGCTATTATAAATAGGGCTGCTATGAACATAGTGGAGCATGTGTCCTTATTACTGCTGGAGAATCCTCTGGGTATATGCCCAGGAGTGGTATAACAGGGTCCTCTGGTAGTCTCATGCCCAGTTTTCTGAGGAACCGCCAATCTGATTTCCAGAGTGGTTGTACCAGCTTGCAGTCCCACCAACAGTGGAGAAGTGGTCCTCTTTCTCCACATCATGTGACTCTCTTTAACCCTCAGAGTATAAATTGTCTGATGCTCTGTCTGGCTATTGAATGAGAGTTTAGTCCACCTCATTTTTAGGCCCAGCTCTCCCAAGTTCACACTTCTAACTAAAGTGGTAAACACTTGTCTATACCTTATGCTTTTGAAATCACAGTTTGGAAAACAGTGTATTTATCAGTGTGATTTTATACTTTCTTCAGTTTTTATGATTTTCGTCATTGATATTTTCTCTAAGAATTAAAAATGTTTTATGAAATGTTAGGCTATATCTTATAGTGTTTTAGCATGCATGAGGCCCTGGATGCAATTTCCAGAATCAGAAAACAAAACAAAACACAAAAATAGAAACCACCAATAATATGTTATGTATCATTATAGTTTTATAGTATCATGTATGTTTACATTTTTGCTAAGCTTTTACCCCCTCTGTTCTTACGTTGCTGTCCAGGATTTTCTTGTTTGAACTTGCAGGGCACTTTTAATATTTCCTGTAAGGCAGACCTACAAGAAGTGTAGAACTTCAGCTTTACTTTAGCAGTGAAAAACTTCAGTATTTGTTTATTTTAGTAATATTTTATATTTTAGTTTTATAATACAGTTTTGCGTATTTTAGTTTGATGTTTTGTCTTCTACCAGATATTTATTTTCTGTTTTATTTAGAAAAAAAATTCAGCTATTATTTTTTTCCAAATAAACTTTGTATCTCTTTTTTTCCTCTTACCCCCTTGAACTCAGAAGTACACCTGTTTACCCAGGTGATATATCTCCTATATGCCTTACATTTTCTACATTCGGTTTTATTTTTGCTGTTCTAAGACAACAATTTAACTTACTGCTGTTGAGTGTTCTGGTTCCAACATTTGTTGTTTCGTTCCAACATTTAAAATTATAATTTGGTTTTGGTGTTTGTTTTGTGTTTACTATGTAGAGTAGGAGTCTTGGAGCCCACTATGTAGGGCAGTGGTTCCCAACCTTCTTACGCTGTGGCCCCTTAATATAGTTCTCCCCACCCCCCAACCATAAAATTATTTTTGTTTCTGTTTCACAACTGTGATTTTGCTACTGTTATGAATCATAATATAAAGGAACTCATATGAAAGCATCATTGGCCCCCATAGGGGTCAAGATCCACAGGTTGAGATCCACTTATGTAGCTCACTGTGGCCTTGAACTCAGAGTTCCATCTACCTCTGCTTCCAGGGTCCTGGGAATAAAGGTGTGTGCCATCACACCTAGGTTTCTGTTTGTTGATATTCACTTTTAGGTTTTTTCTTCTCTTATTTTGAGACAGTAGCCCATGTTGGCTTGGAACTCACTCTGCAGTGTAATCTGAGTGCAAACTTTTGGTTCTCCTGCTGCAACCTTTCAAATGCTGCTGTTACAGTAGCTCACCATCACCATCATCCTGTCTGTGATCTTCCCCGTGTTGTCCTGCTTTACCTCCTCTCCTTCCTCCTCTCCTTCCTCTCTCCTTCCTCTCTCCTTCCTCCTCTCCTTCCTCTCTCCTTCCTCCTCTCCTTCCTCTCTCCTTCCTCCTCTCCTTCCTCTCTCCTTCTCCTCTCCTTCCTCCTCTCCTTCCTCTCTCCTTCCTCTCTCCTTCCTCCTCTCCTTCCTCTCTCCTTCCTCCTCTCCTTCCTCTCTCTTTCCTCCTCTCCTTCCTCTCTCCTTCCTCTCTCCTTCCTCTCTCCTTCCTCCTCTCCTTCCTCCTCTTCTTTCTCCTCTCCTTCTCCTCTCCTTCTCCTCTCCTTCCTCCTCTCCTTCTTCCTCTCCTTCTCCTCTCCTTCCTCCTCTCCTTCTCCTCTTCTTCTTCCTCTCCTTCTCCTCTCCTTCCTCCTCTCCTTCTCCTCTTCCTCCTTTCCTTCTTCCTCTCCTTCTCCTTCCTCCCCTTCCTCCTCTCCTTCTCCTCTCCTTCTTCCTCTCCTTCTCCTCTCTCGTTTCTTCTCCCTGTCTTCCTACCCCCTTTTCTTCCTCTCCCAGTTTCCTCCTTTTCTTCTTCCTCCTCCTTGGTTTCTATCCTCCACTATGGTGCTTTTCTTTTCTTTTTTTTTTTAAATTGGATATTTTATTTATTTTCATTTCAAGTGCTTTCCCCTTTCTTGATTCCATCCCCCTTCAGAACCCCCCATCCCATCCCTCCTCCCCTGCTTCTATGAGGGTGTGCCCCCACCCACTCCCACTTTTCAGCCCTCGCATTCCCCTACACTGGGACATCCTGCATCAAGCGAGTGCTGAGCTGAGGTTTGGGGAGAGGCAGATGTTTGCTGCCACTTGGCTTTTTCTCCAGTTCTCTGATGGCAGTTTGATTTGCATGTTGCTGTTCAGACTGTCTCTGTTCAGCTCTGAGGCTTGTGCTTTTGGCTCTGACATTTTACTGTCAATCATTGTCAGATTATTACTCTTTTTAAAATAGTTATTTAAAAATACCCTAATATTAGATTAACAGGCAAGTTGAAAAAAATCTTAAGAATTCCCATATATTCTTTATGTAACCTCACTATAGTTAAAAAATAGGTTATTAACAATGTAGCAGTTAGCCTATAGATATCATTTAAGTCTCATTCATTTTTGAGCAATGAGCGCTTTGCTCATCTTTTATAACCTTTATCCTTCCAAAGAATATTTAACTTTTCTATAATGTTCCTCATTTCCCTCAGTTTCGGTTTATATGATTTTGTTTTGTTTTGTTTTCATGATTAGAATGAGTTATGTGTTTTTGATAAGAATATCAACTGGTGAATGTTCTTTAGTGTTAGGTATCAAGGCGTTCATGATATTGTTATCATTGGTGGTATTACCTTATGTATGTAAGGTGTCAGGATGTGCCTACAGAACTACCATCTTTTCTTGTGCAGTTGAGAGATATCTTTAGAGAGGGATTCTTCAGATTATAAATTTTTGACTTTGTAGACATTGACTTAGGAATTTTTTTTTTGTTTTTTATTTTATTTTATTTTTTTAATTTACATTCCAAATCACTTCCCCTTTCCCGTTTCCTCCCTCCCCGAAAGTCCCATAAGCCCCCTTCCCTCCCTCTTTTCTCCATTCAACCCCCTCTCGTTACTCTGTCCTGGCGTTCCCCTACATCCAGTCTTTCCAGGACCAGGGGTCTCTCCTTCCATCTTTTTAGAAATCTATTGATATGCTGATTGTGTCTAGGGTATTCCGAGATTCTGGGTCAATATCCCCTTATCAGTGACTGCATACCATGTGTGTTCTTTCGTGATTGGGTTACCTCACTAAGGATGATATTTTCAAGTTCTGACCATTTGCCTAGGAATTTCGTGAATTCATTGTTTTGAATTGCAGAGTAGTATTCCATTGTGTAAATATACCACATCTTCTGAATCCATTCCTCCGTTGAGGGACATCTGGGTTCTTTCCAGCTTCTGGCTATTATAAATAAGGCTGCTATGAATGTAGTGGAGCATGTGTCCTTATTGCATGCAGGTAAAGTCTCTGGGTATATGCCCAGGAGTGGTATAGCCGGATCCTCCGGGAGTGTCATGCCCAGTTTTCTGAGACTTAGGAATTTTTAAAGTATATCTCATCTGAAATAATCACTTGACATTTGCTTAATAGTATTTCTAATTTTTGTGGATGGTAGGAGGGAAGAGTCTTAGGTTCATTTATGTTAATATAAAGGTCTAACACCATTATGTTACTAGAGTTTCAGGTTTTGTTTTACTTTTAAGATTTATTTTGTTTTGCTTGCATGAATGTATGTGCACCACCTATGTGCCTGGTGCCTTTGGGCCAGAAGAGGGCGTTGGATTCCCTGGACCTGGAATTATAGATGATTTTAAATCTTCTCTGTGGGTCTGGCAACCAAACCTAGAATCTCTGCAAGAGCAACCAAGTCATTTTTCTGTCTTTCGTTTTACTCTGAATAGTTTGATACTTTAAAAAATGTTAATTGACCATATGAGTAAGATTCTCCATTTGGATGGTTGGTTTGGTTCAATTGCTCTATTTTTATATCAGTCTTAGACAGTTTTTATTATTATGTGAGGGAGTCCCTGCAGGTGTCATCCATGGAGGTGAACCGTGACTTCATCAACCTGCATCAGGCTTCGGGGAGTCTAATTATAGTCAGTTAGAAAAAGGCCTCCTGAAGTAATACAATCCTCATTGAATAAGGAAGTGTAATTACATCGAAACTTAACTCAGGGTACATGTCATTTCTTCCAAGGCGATAGGTCTGGCCTGGTCTTGATCATACAAATAGCATGGAGGACATTTGTTCTATTAGCCACCTCTGGTCCTGGTTGTGGGAACTTAGAGGAGCCTCTGGCTATAAGGGTCATTTAGATTACTATCCACCTCCGTCCTGGTTGTAGAAACTTGATATGGTCTGGCCCAACAGATAATGCAGATCACCAGACTGTTATTCACTTCCAATTCTCTGTTTTCTAAATGGAAGGACAAGTTTTTTATCTTTCCCATTGGAAAGACAATTCTGCTTGCTTAATCTTTCTGGCTTCTCTGGAGATCTGTGGGCTCAAGTACCTTCGTGCTATGCTTCCAACATTTATGGTTCTGTAAAATAGGAATTATTATTCGCAGATCCATATGCATTTAGAGTCAGCGTGACAATTTCTTCAAACAAGTCTGCTGGAATTGGGGAGGGGCAGTTGATTGAGTCAATAGAATGGGAAAGCTCATTGTTGTGTCTTCAGTTCATAAGTATAGTGTGTATCTTTATTCATTTCTTTAGTTTCTCTCAACAATGTAGTTTTCAGTGTAAACATTTTTATGTTATTTTACTTAGTACTGCTTTGACTAAGTAACTAAGAAAAGGTTTAAACAACATCATTTTATTTCTCACAGCTGGTTGGGTACTAATGAAGGCTCTTTTTGTGGATCATAGATGGCCATCTTCTTGCATTGTTTTTTCTCCTGTAATGGAGAATACTGAGGAAGAAAGCAATCTTTGTCTTTTCTCTCTATCAGGGCACCAACCCCACCATAAGGGTCTTATTTTCTGGAACTGATTACTTCCCAGAGGCTGACTCTTCAGGTACTACTATAGGAAAGATGAGAGTTTGGATGCAACATTTTTAGAGGCTTGTCTTTGTCAGTGTTCTAGTGCTATGAAGAGATACCATGGCCACGACAGCTCTTATAAAAGAAAGCACTTAATTGGGGGCTTGCTGAAAATTTTAGAGGTTTGGTCTGTCATCATTATGGTGGGAACATGGTGATACACAGACTGACATGGTGCTAGAGAAGTTGCTGAGAGTTTTACATCTGGGTCAGTGGCCAGCAGGAAGGCTGAGACGCTGGGCCAGACATGGGTTTTTGAAACCTCAAAGCCCACCCCTAGTGACATACTTCCTTAAGGCCACACCTCCTAATCATTTCAAAGAAATGCCATTCCCTGATGAGCAAGCATTCAAATCTGTGAGCCTATAGGGGCCATTCTCATTCAAACTACCACAAGAACACACAAACAATTACTGTATAGCACACGTATTTTGTTATATTTATTTTCATATTTTTCATGCTATTAAATGTTCACTTATATCTGCTCTTTAATAAAAGATATATTCTGGGCATGGTGAAACATGCCTATAATTCCAACACTTGGGAAGTAAAGGCAGGAGGGTAAGGAGTTCAAAGTCATCCTTGGCTATATAGCAAGGAGTCTGAGGTGTATCTGAGCAATAGGAGACCTTGCCTCAGAAAACACAAACCTCGAGGCCAGCCTGGTCTACAAAGTGAGTTCCAGGACAGCCAGGGCTACACAGAGAAACCCTGTCTCAAAAAACAAAACAAAACAAAACAAAACAAAAAAACAAAAAAAAAGAAAACCCAAACCAAAAATACAATAACAAATATAAAGGCTATATATGTGTATATGTATATGTATAGATTTATATGCTGATAAGAATAAAAAAAATGCAGGCTGGTCTCAACTACGTTGAGTTTGAGGCCACTTGGGCTACCATGAGACCCTACTTCAAATAAACAAATAACAAGAACAACAACAAAATTTTACAAAGATTGTTACAATGGCCATCTCCAGCATAGGATTGGAGTTCAGAAAGGGGAGAAATCATTTTTAAAATGTATTTTGAACAGTAACTTGAAAGAAATGCAAGAGATTGTAGTTGTTATTTGTTTACCATTTTAGACATTCTCCAGTATATATGATACCTTTAAAATTATGAAATAATGAGATAAATCAATATAAACACTAACTCTGGACTATTTTAAGATTTACCTTTTCAATTACTTTTTAATATGTAGATACACAATTTTATATTGTATAGTACATATTATATAAATTTTGCATTTTATATCTCATGTATTTTCTGCTTATTTTCTGACATATAATATTGCCGCTTTTATTAGTTTCTCTGGATTTCCTAAAGATTCCTTAAGATTTCCTATGAAAACATTCTTATTGTCTGATAAGTAAGCATTTTACTCCTCTTGTTTGAACTGTTTATTTTGTTTTCTTGGCTCATTTCTATGTGTAGTGTGTTCATGTCAATGGAGGAGAGAACTGATGAGGCTTGACATTCCTGCAGTGCCCTCTGTCTGAGGGCGACACCCACTCTTACCTTTAACTACAATGTTAACTATAGACTTGGGCTTGTTTTCCTCTCTGTTTGCCATTTAAGCCTGAAGAAAAGTCTTTCCATATATCTTCCTTGCTGAGAAAAAACTTTCTAACATTAATTGGTGTTGATTTTTATTAGTCTCTTATCTTTCAAAATAAACTATAGTTTATTTTCCAGTGTCTTTTCATGCTTTTCATCTTACCTCTTGATGATTTGTCTGACTTTAGTAGTCATATGTATTTATTGAAGATTAATTTCACAGTTACTTGATTTTCTTTTCTTTGTTTTTGCGAGGGTGTATCTCTGTTGTCCAGACTGATTTCAAACTCTTGAAGTCGAGTAATCCTCTGTCTTAGTCTCATGAGTAGTGGGGTTATAAAACTGTTCCAATCATGATTGTTTACTTTATTTAAACATTTACATTTTATTTATTCTATGTGTGTGTGTGTGTGTGTGTGTGTGTGTGTGTGTGTGTGTGTGTGTCTCAGAAGACACTATACAGGAATCAATTCTCTTCTTCAGGCTTGGCAGCAAGTACATTTATCCTGAGCCATGCAGTTAGCCCCGATTTTTCTTTTATTTCCTAATTAAAAAAGGTAGTATAATTATTATATTATTGTTTTAATAATATAATTTATTAAATTATATTCAGAAGACCCATTATATATGTGTGTTATTTTAGGATTTAAACAAATATATTTCATTATGAACTAGGACCTACCAGATAGATATTTCCCATTATTCAATTTCTAAGCTTATTTGCACCACGAGTCTTTCTTTACTAGAGGCATTTCTCTTTGCTTTGGGAAGATGGGAATAGAGGATTTCCCCTACAACAAGCTGGACAGAGACAGTAGCTAATAGGTGAGCTCTGGGCTGATGGCTAGATAGATCTTGTACGACTGAATAAGGTAGACAAGCTAAGGGAGGCTATCCCTGACATCAGCAACTGGCCTCCACATGTGTGTCATGTCCCCATGTCTGCATATGCAAACATGCATGCAATATAGATATATGAAAATGGAGTAAGAAAAAAATGCATCTTGTAAACTATGTATATAAAGTTATTGGGAAGATATTGATTATTGTATGTTAAAGTCACAAAATTTTCACTATAATATAGTTTCACAGATAAAGCAAATAATACATATTTACTAATTGAAAGAAGTACAGCATATTATCAGGAAATCTGATTCCAAAGTACTTTGTGCTAGACTTATTGACATATACCTATAATCTTATCTTTCTGGAAGGTAAGGCAAGAGGGGTAACATGTTCAAGGTCAAAAAATGTCTCAAAAAATGATCACTAACTACTATCACCACCACTATAAAAAAGTCATTTGTAAACTGAAAAGGTGGCATTTTTCATAAATAAATAATTTTATTCTTTATTTACCCATTATAAAATATTCATGAATTTACTCTTATATCATTGGATTTTAGTGGCTTAACAGAGTTTTAGAAAAAGTCTAATTCTCATATTCCCCAAGTCTTTATGTAAGGAACAAAGGGCAACATTTCTGATCTAATTTTGTGTATATTCTGTTTTGGAGTATTAAGTAAAAAGGTTGGATTACATTTTAATAGAGTAATCCTTGTCTTTTCTTAATATGAACAATAATGATCTTTTTCAAACTAGATTAGATTCTCTTAAGTTTATAAAATTATTGTACTTCATATGAAACAAATGATCTTTATTCACATAATCTAAATAAATATCTGTGAATCATAATTTTATATTGGGTGATCTTTTCTTCTTGTTGTGATATTTTTCTCATATTTGAAATTAATAGTTACTTCCTAATCAACAAATAAAGTCAAAATGTCTTCTGCATTCATTGTTTAGAACCCATTACTCTGTCGACAAACAAGCATCACTGAGGCCCCATTAAGAACTCTCAAGTATATAAGATCATGTGCAGATGTCGGCATAGACTTAAATATAGATTTTATGCTTGGGTGGTTTCTGGTTTTGAAGTGAATAGTGCTTGAGTTCTGGAGTGTGCATTTACCTGCAAATCAAAGATGAGGTGAGGAGAGAATTCAAGTGACATTGGGGTTTTCATTTATTTTTTTTTTTATTCCTGCTTTAAGTTTTATTGTGATTATATTTAAGTATCCATTTAGATCTTTCTTATTGTTTAAAGTGCTTCTGGAAGAGTTATTCAAAACAACATTTAAATAAGAGTATTTTAATATACAATTATGAAAATTATAGAAATGATACAAACAGTAGATTTTCCAGTTTTATTCTTCTTTAACCTATTGATTTTTGTTTTGCTTATATCTGAAAATGAGGAAAAAATGTGTGCTTAGAGAACAATTATTTTATTTTATTGAGGACATATCTTAAAAGTCAAGAAGTGAAGCCGCTTGGTAATGCTATAAATTTGAAACTGTCCTACAGCAAGACACTATGATGCAAATATGACTTAATAAGATCACAAACTGAATTTCAGTGAAACAACCAAGATTTACATTAAATTAGGAATTTTAAAACTGATTTAGTTTGTTTTACTGAGCATTTGCTTAATAACATTTTGCCTTCTTGCAATCTTTTTAAAGACAATAATTCGTCTGTGAAATGCAGGCACATCTTCAGTAGAAAAATTGAAAGTAACAGCTCACTTTCTGAAACCACACATATAGCGATATAAAGAAATATTTCAGCTCTACAAAATTTAATAAATCATCCCATTTCCTAATTTGATCATATTAGATGCTGATGTGGAAGAAGCATTTCAAATACCATCTCCTCATTAATATACATCAGTCTGGGGAATAGAATGGAATACTTATGCAGAGATGTCACAGTTACTGTTTCTTAGTTTACTAAGTGGAACAGGTTGATGTGATACTGGGTGCTATTTGTCAATGTCTTGTTAAAATGGTTTGGGTCGAGTTATGGAGTCCAGAAAGACGGCGGCTGATAAATCAAAAGTGGATTGAGTGGACAGGAGGCAGTGATTGATACTGTGACAGGATATGAGGAAAGGAGCCTTGATGCAAGCATGCATGATGCTGAATATGAGAAAGAAGATGGCCCCGGAGTATGGATATTATTCAAGGAAATGAGAATAATATTATCAGCCTGAAAATATTGCTGGGTGAAGATTAGGATACTTCTTATTAGAGCATAATACTTTGCCAGAATGGTAGGGATAAATATATGTAAAAATTTATGTGAGAAGAATGTTTAACTTCTTACTGAAGACTCTTGAATGATTACTTACTTTTAAAAATAGTTTTAGCATTATTTTTCCTAACTATATCATATATAAACAATATATTTATATATGCTCTAACTCCTGTGAAATTAATCTCAAAGAACAATTTATTACATATTAATTTCACAAAACTGTAGTGTTCATTGATAAATTATGAAGATAAATAGTTTACTATCACTCTATTTTCACTCATAAAATTAGGTTGTTACTACCTTCAAGTGAGAAATCTTCATTGCATAGTTTCCAGCATTTGTTAGATCGTCATTTTGATCAACAAGCAGAAGATTCTTGATGGAGCTATTATATAAGGATCAAGGCTGTAGGTGCTGAGCAGTCATTACTGAATTGTCAATGAAATGCTAGTTGATGTCTGGGGACTCCTGGAAATCATTTGTCCTTAACTAAGTATAAGTAGGAAGAACTTTCTTTGCTGTCATATTGGAAGTGTTCTGTAGCTAACATAGGTAGAAGAAGAGGTTCTTTGGAAGGGCATTTAGTTAACTTTTAATTATCTCTATGATTTATATTTGTGAGAGACAGATACACAATTGCTAAATAATTGTAGGTCTAATATTTTAATTTTATGTTTAGTGGTTTTTTCTTCTTAAGTTCTTAATACTTTATCACTCAATTTCTGTTTGGTATCTAATAGAAAGAATTTGAAATGAGGCATTATGAAATATTCAGGTAGCCTGAATCATTAGTGAGGAGTTTATGGGTTTATTGACAATGTTTTTCCTAAAGATTCTGATGATAATGTGAATAGTATTCTTTACTTTCTTTAATTAAATAAATCTTCAGTTTCAGAGTCTCTCACCCTCAATATTTGGAAAACCATTAAACAACACTTATGTGTTTGTTTATTTATTAGACAATTTTCATTGTGCACCCTGGCAGGCCTAAAACTCACTATGTAGACTAGACTACTCTCTAATTAAAAGCTTGGACTGACTCTGCCTCCTGATTGCTGGGATTAAAGGTTTGCCCCACTGTTTTCTGCTAACATACATACATACATATGGATTTTTTTTCCATTCTTAACAGTGCTATTCAGTATGACAAGTTATTTTCTTCTTCCTCTTTTGGTGTTAAGATTGCACCCAGCACCTTGTGCATGTTAGGCAAACACTCTACCACAAAGCTACCTCTTTGGTTCTCTAATTGTTTTTATAAGTCCAGATTGTTTTTTTATGAATATTTAAGACAGGAAAAACAGTCATTTCCAAATTATTCATTTCTGATTTGTTATTTTCTAGAATTTCTCTTTTAGTAGTTTAGAATACAATACAAAATGTTGATAAGGCCACTATCCCTTTGTGATATGACTCCTCCCTCCTGTTTCCATCACATCTTTCCACACCTAGTCAAAACATGTCAATGTTTTAGTAGTTCTTTTGTCTGTCTAGATTGCCCTGAAGGTGGGTTATTTCTGCTCAAAATGTACTCCCACGAAATCATTTCTTCTTTTGTTTGTAGGTGTATGGTGTATGTGTGTGTCCATGTTCATGTGTGCGTGTGTGCATATTTGTGCAGATGCACATAGATGTGTGTGTCAGATGTCTTCCTCAATCTCTCTCCATCTTACTGTTTGAGACAGGGTTTCTTTGAACCTGGAGGTCACCAATTTGCTTAGACTGGCTGGCTAGCAAGCCCTAGGGATTTGATTATAGTTGTGTATTGCTGCGCCTGGATTTTATGTGGGTTCTGGTAATCTGAACTCAGGCCTTTATTCTTATACTGTAAACACTCTACTGGCTGAGCCATCTCTCCAGCCCCTACTGACCACTTCTTCTCTGTCTTCCTCCTTCCCTCTCTCTGACCTTTTGTCCTTCCTTAGTTTTTGAGACAAAGTCTTAGTGTGTATCTTAGGCTGATGAATTTGTGATCCTCCTGCTTCAGCCAATTAACCCAATGGTTCTGACCAGGTACTTGCATTGACATTATTGCCTGCTTGGTCGAGTTGTTGTCTTAGGTTTTTTTTTTGTTGTTGTTGTTTTTTTTCCTGTTGCTGTGATAAGATACCTGGGAAAATTGACTTAAGGAAGAAAGGATTTATTGCTCACAATTCAGGGATACCGTTCATCATGGCGGGGAAGTCAAGGCAGTGGGAGCTTGAAGCAGCTGGACACATCATATCTACAGTAATGCCGATGGAGTCAGATGATTCCATTTTCATACAGCCCCAGATCCCCTACATAGAGGAATAGTGCCACCTTAGAGTCCTCTTAGCTGAGTCTAGATCTCATCAAGTTGACAATTATCACTAACCATTACAATTAACGTTTAAAATAAAGGATATCTTATTTTATTAGTTCCTAAAGGACAAGCTTCTTTAAAACATAGCCTCTTTTATTTAAGATTCATTTATGTCTCTGTGTTATATGAGTGTGTACCTGATGTGTGTGTGGCTTCCTCTTGAGGCCAGAAGAGGGTGTCAGATTCCTTGGAGCTTGAGCTATAGATGGTTGTGATGCACCTGACATGGGTGCTGGGGACAGAACTCAGGTCCTCTGGATGAACAGCACATGTTCTTAGTCAATACAGTCAGCTTTTAAGTTGAAATTTAAATCAAAACCTAAAAAAAAATGTCTTGTAGTTCATATCCCTGTAGAGCTCTAGCATGCATTGAACTATATGGCTTATCATTTTGTACATTTGTATATAATGAACGGTTCATATGAAGGTTTTTGTTAGACTCGGTTTATAATTTTCAGAAGTAACTGGGACCCTGGAGCTGTCTGGATATTGAATTTTTTTAATTTGGGAGCTTACTTTTAATTAAGAGGCATTAGTCACTTAACAATAGGATAAATTTTTGGGAGATGTATCACTAGGCAGATCTGTTGTCTGGACTCTGTAGAATGTACTTTCACAAACCCAGATAGTGTAGGTCAGTTAGTTGACATGGCGTCTTGATGTATTCAAACGATATACTAACAAGAGATATGTAAAGCTGCTATCTGTAGACCATGCCACTTTCGTATAGTCAGTCTTCTCTTTAAAAATAACTAGGGTACCTTTAGAAATAACAAAGCATATAGCATAATAGGCATGTAAGCTTGTAACATGGTTGTCATTATTAGTGCTATACACTTTACATAGTTTTGAAGGCCATATTTTTCTAACAGTCTATAAGCATGTGTAATACACTGAGCTATGAAATTAGAATGGCTATGATAGTGATTTTTCAACTTTGCTTGGGTTATCCTGTATGTACCGTTTATTGGTGACAAAACCACTACTGTGTGGTACATGTCTGTTTAGTGTTAGGAAGCTAAGACTGGAGATGTCAGTTCTGAGGTAACCAAGGAAGAGTAGCTGAGTGCACTCCCTGAGTGTGTGATGGTTTTATATCTGTTCTCTACCAAGGGTGATTTCTTTTCTTTTTACATTTAGGGGTGTGTGTGTGTGTGTGTGTGTGTGTGTGTGTGTGCGCGTGCGTGTGTAAAGATCATGCAGTGTATGTTAATGGAGGCCAGGAGAGGGACCTGGAGAAGGAAACTGAGAAGCCTTGTTTTTGAACTGTTAGCCTGAAAGAGAGCTGTGCACATGCAGGACAGGAGCTGCCAGTTTGAGTTTTAAAAATAGGTCTTGTTTCTGTAGGTATGCTTTTTTTTTTTAAAAGGGATATTTCTATTGTTTTCTCATTTACTAGAGTATATTTATACAATTTGCTTAAAATAAAGAAGAAGCCAAGCTGATGGGTCTAGCAATGTCTTATTAACATTTCGTTGACCAGATCCAGAAGCAGCTTTGCATTGACATTCAAAACAGATGGAGTTTTAATTATTAATCCTATAGAATTAATGAGTCCCATTATAAAGCAGGGTACTCTCTATCAACTCCACCCCACTTCTCTATCATGTTGCTTTAATTAGGACTTTCTGGAAACGAGGTAAATCATTAGATATTAATTCTGAAATCCTCCAGTATTTTAATAAAAGACTTTGGAGTTCATTTTGAATCTAAGATGCTATTTTTATGAGGCAAGCCCTTGCAGTATTGTAAAGGTTGCCCTCAGACTTTATATGCTTCTGCCTCAGCCTTCTAAAGTAGATTACACGTGTCAGCATACCTTCCTTTGAGTCAAAGATTTTATGTAGGTCGGTAGTGTTGTACTGATGAAGAAATAAACACTCTCCCTTTAAATCAGTTTTAAGACTATGTGTGTATGCATGTGCATGATTGTAAGTATAGTGTATGCATGATGTATAAAGTATGTATGAGTGTAAATGTGATATATGTATGATATATACAGTATGTGTGTGAGTGTGTGCATGTGTGATCTGTACAGTGTGTGAGTGTGTAGTGTATGTGTGATCTAAACAGTATGTGAGTGTAAGTGTGGTGTACATACTGTGTGTATGAGTCTAAGTGCGGTATATGTGGGATGTACACAAGTGTGCTATATGTGTGATGTATACAGTGCATGTATGAGTGTACATGTGGTGTGTATGTGATGTATACACATGCGTTTGCAAACACACCTGTGGGCAAGTCAGATGTGCTGCTGTGACTCTGCCTATTTGCCTTTCACTGAAACCTGCCTGGTAGCCAGCAAGCACAGAGATCCTTCATTCTGCCCTGCCGCAGCCTGAGATTCCAGGTGTGTATGTGACCACTCCACCGATTTATGTGGTACTGGCATTGGAAAGTTTTGTTGTTTTTGTCTATTTTATTAGCGTCATTTTAACAAATTATTCAGATTTTTAGTTGACAAGAGAATTATGTTTTATAATGACTGTAGTGCCATTCTAGTTCCTCAGTAGCAGACTCACATCAGAGTATTTTGTGCACAGCTACAGTTAGGACCCAGATTTCCACAGATGCTATATCTGGGCCCTGAGCAATCCTGTCTGGAACCTCTGAATTGATTGTTTTGGCCCTATGTCACTAAGCTAAGTTAGGGTTACCAGTTCAAACTGGTTTGCATCCAGGTTTGACTTTTGTGCCGGGGGGGGGGGGGGCATGGTCCCAAACCAGCGGAGTTGGATGAGTTGTCCATTTTGATTTTTCATGACTCTTTTCGTTGACTTAAAATTGACTGTATTTTATGCAACACTTAGTTTTGGTAATAGCTGCTGTCCCTTCCTTGTACTTGTCTATTTGAACACTGGGCCTTTCATACTAAGGGTGTGCTTTACCACTGAGCTGCACTCTCAACCCTGTTAGCTAATTTTCTGTTTTCTGTGAATTGTGTCTCATTTGTAGCAGAGTGATAGAAAACAATGAAGAAATTCTATGTGGAGATGTTTCCTTTCCAGATCAGAGGTTACTAGCAAGTCTTGCCACATACTTTTTTAGATATAACCAGCTATGAAAGGAGATTACTAAATGGCTTCATAAATCTTGACAGGTACCTAAATCTAGTTCCTGTCATGTAAAGATTTTAACAATTGTGTTTTATATATGAGTGATCAGTGTGGGTGGGCGCATGCACATGTATATGTTTTGTCTGATTGTGTCTCTATATAACACCTGCATGCCCAGTTCACAAATAGAGGCTAAAAGACCGTGCTGGATCTTTTATGGTTCTAGATGGTTGTGAGCTGCTGTGTGGGTACTGAGAATCAAGCCCAGGCCCTCTGTAAAAGCAGCCATTTGTTCTCGTCATAAAAATAGTACTTAATATTTGATTAAGTCTAGTTTCTTAGGCATGTTTATCTTGTGGATGCTGTTAGCTTACAACTACAACAGGAAGTGCAAATAACACTTTTGTAATTGTGTATTAAGCAGAGTGTTCCTGATAAGGATAAATGTCAGGTTTTTTTTTGTTTTTTGTTTTTTTTTGTCAGTAGTTCTTGATGTTTCTTTAACACTTGGAATAAATAGGTATTAAACATTAAATTAATAGATAAAGTTTTACATATATATATTTAAATAGAGTCTTACTCTGTACCTTAAACTGGCAAGGAACTTACTGTATAGCCAACACTGGCTTTGAACTTGGGACAGTCCTCCTGCCTTAGCTTCCTAAGTACTGTGGGGATTACAGGAGTCCAGGTAACCTTTCTTTTTAAATATTGATTATGGATAAGACCATTTTATACTCTTTCTATTCTCCAGATTTCTGTTAAAATGAAGTCCCCCCCCTTTTACAGGATCATTATAACAAGAATGAAGAAGTTTGTTAGAATCATTTACTCTAGAAATTATTTTCTCCAAAATAGAATTTTTAGAGTTTCTGTTGATTCTGTTATTCTATTATTTATGAAATTACCTGTGTTCAGCCTTGTTACTACCTCTTCCCTTTGGATTCTTTGCATTTTGTACCAGTTGCCTTGCCTTTCAGTATTATTTCCACGCTGAAAATTGCAAAGTTTCATAGTTTCTTTTCATGTGGAAGGCCTCCACCTACTGTGGCCTTCTGAGTTATTTGATTTTTACTTAAATATATTGTCTGTCTCTCATGAAGAAAGGGTTATGTACAAAATGGACACAGGTAGTATTTTGTAGCATGTGCTTCCAGCACGTTTCCTGTTAAAGGCTGCTGTTGCAGCTGACCATATCAACACACTAGGCATGTTACTCTTCAGGAAACAGCACGGAATGACTTCCAGATCTCTTTCTGCATCTCTCTTATTTCATGACTGTTGCAATCCTCTCTCATCTGTTATTTTGCCTTATTAGAATTTCAGATATAATGTAGATTAACTTATGTACTCTGTATATTTTTCAGATTCTTTGCTGGACATTTGGGTCTATAGTGTTTATTAGTACTTGATACTTTTTCTTGATAGAATATATGGTTAGTACTTGCCAGTTGATCCTAAGCCGTCCTTTCTTGGGTCACATCAGATTTAAAGTAGGGCATCAAAGGAAGGATTTAACATAAAGCTATGAATCTTCTTTCTAGAAAAGTTTTCATTCATTTACCCCCTCCCACACACACACACATACACACTCACACTCAGACTTCATATATTCTTTAAGGAGGTTCTCAGAAGCTTTGAAATTTCACGTATCCTGTAGATGAGGACATTTATTGTAGGATCAGAAATATTCAAACAATTTGTCGAATTTAACTTAAATGACTATGCAGGTATGAATACTGATGAGGTAGTGGAGGAGGCGGGTCCTTTCCACTAATGATGTACTTATTTTCCTTCTTTTAGCTGCATATCACCAACTGTAGCCTCAGTAACATATCTTCTCTTAAGTTGAAGCATGGTTGAAAAGCATAGCTTATCAGTGTAAGATGGGGAAATGCTATTGGTAACTAATTATATACCTTTATTGTGGAATACAAGTCATCTTAGGAAGGTTTGTAGATTATCTTTCAATCACATTAAAGATTAGATAGTGAGTTCTTTTTAAAAGAATTATTCTGTGAGGATTTTCAAGAACCTCGTGTGTGTGTGTGTGTGTGTGTGTGTGTGTGTGTGTGTGTGTGTGTGTTGTCCTAGGGATTGAATTTAGGGTCTTGTTCATGTCAAGCAAACACTCTACCACCAAGCTAATCCTGCATGAGATAGTTTGAGGGAAAGACTTAGTATCCACTAAGGTAGTTATGTGGTTTGCTTGCATTGCCGAGTTTGTTTCTTTGTACCCATTTCTTCATTTCTCTAACTGCTGACTTTTACCAGGTCTGATATTGACCTGTTATTCTCTTATTAAAAGATGTCAAGTCATTTGTTTCTTGTTTGAGATAATATATAAAAATAACATGTGATAGTGATTTATAGCCATACTGGAATAATTTGTTGTACAGTGCTTTCTCTCTCTCTCTCTCTTTTTAATATTTGTTTTTAATTTATTTTATGTATGAGTGCTCTATCTGCTTGTACATCTGCGTACCAGGAGAGGGCGTCATATCCTATTACAGATGGTTGTGAGCTACCATGTGATTGCTGGGAATTGAACTCAGGACCTCTGGAAGAATAGCCAGTGCTCTTAACTGCTGAGCTGTCTCTCCAGCCCCCCCCACTTTTTTTTCTCTTTCACTCACTGCATTAAATACCACTTCTGTTAGGATGTCTGTGTCTTGTGTCTTTGGTCCTGAGCATTCTGTAATGCAGAAATTATGTGTTATTAACCTTGTTTCATCAGTTTCTAACATGATGCTGTCTAGCTAATAGTTGATTTCAGAAAGACTCAATACTATTTTCAGTGGATTAATTGAATGAGGAATTTCTCAATGAATTTCCAGCACTCATTTTTAAAGCATGTTCTGTAGGGGAATTTGAATTTTTTTTAGAAAAAAATCTAAAATTGTTACTATTATCAGTTATTATCTCAACTGCAGTTTCCTCTTTCCACTCTTCCCAGTCCCCCCTCTCTTCTCTCAAATCTACTTCTCCTTCATTCCCCTTCAAAAAAGAGCAGACCTCTGAGGGATAGCAACCAAACATGGCTTGACAAGTTACAGTAAGACTAGGCACAAACCCCTAATGCTAAGCTGGATAAGGCAATCCAGTTGAAGGAAAAGGGTCGCATCCCACTTTTAGAAATTACACAAAGCTAAAAAGCCTGTAACAATTCCCGAGCTAAACAGCATATATACAGAGAACCTAGCACAGACCCTTGCTGGCTCTTTGGTTCTTCAGTCTCTGTCATCACCTAGGAGTCCTGCTTAGTTAATTCTGTGGGCCTTATTCTCATGCTGGACTCCTCAATCTCCTGCAATTCTTCCTCCACTTCTTCCACAGGGTTCCCTGAGCTCCCTCTAATGCTGTGGATCTTAGCCTTTGCTCCCATCAGTTGCTGGATAAAGCCTTTTTGATGAATATTCGGTTAGGCATTGATTTATGAGTGTAGCAGAATATCATTAGGACTCATTTCTTTGCCTTTTTTTTTTTTTTTGCCAGTCGTATTTGGTTATATCATAGGTCTCTAGGTTATCCAGCCTCTGGTTCCTGGCCGTTCAGACAGTATTGGGCATCAGCTTTCTATCATGGCATGGGTCTCAAGTTGGACCAGTTATTGATATGTGCCATCTTTACTTTAGCACATCTTACAAGCAGAGTAAATTGTCGATGGAAGGGTGTTTTGGTTGGATTGGTGTCTCAGTCCCACCACTGATAGCTTTGCCTGGTTACAGAGGATGGGGCTGGGGTCATACTCTAGATTCCAAGGAGTTTCTACTGCACTAGGTTCTTATATCCCTACTAACCCCAACCCCGATCCCCAAGTGCTCCCCGTAGAGTCATTTCTTCCAGTGCTCTCTTCATGCATCCCCTCCACACTGATCCTTCCTGTTCACGTCCCAGATCACCCCAGCTGACCCACAAAAACTGTCTCCCCTTCTCAGGGAGACCTGTGTGTCCACCCTTGAGCCCTCCTTGTTACTTAGCCTCTCTGGGTCTGTGGTTTGTAGCATCATTATCCTTTAATTTATAGCTAATATCTACTTATACGTGAGTGTATATCATGTTTGTCTTTCTGGGTCTGAGTTACGTCACTCAGGATAATATTTTGTATTTCTAGTAATTTGCCTGCAAATTTCATGATGTTTTTTTTTATTATAATCAATGCAATACATACTTTTATACCAATCATAAAAATGGACATGTTATTAAATGAACATAAAAAGATAAAGTCTTTTTGTTTGTTTGTTTGTTTTGTTTTTAGTAGAGCTTAAAATCTTGGCTCTTACTGTAGTACAAACCCAAAATAAGAACAATTTTTAGACATTGGAGTTCATTGTAATAAGGTTGTACTTCAATGTCCCTCACATCCCCAGAGGATTTTACCTCCATAGTTGCTAAGCTACTATGTGACAGTTCTGCTGCTCCAAGGAATGAATTGTAGACACAGTTATTTGGATAGAGATTTCCTGCTGTGGTCAAAGCTATCTAACTTGAGTGATTGTCAACATTCTCAGCCCAAAGGCAACAGGTTAGATTCGTTTAATAAATGGTGTGTTTATTAAGATGGTTTATCAATGAAGTCATTCATCAACTATTTCAATGAACAATGGTTCTGCTTGAAGGGTGGCACAAGATATTAGTTGAGGGTAAGATTCTAGTTCATTGGCTGTGATAATTTTGAAAAACATTTATCTCAGAAAAAGATTATCTTATACCGACTTATAAGGTCATCTTCAAAATTGATACAATAATTATAAATATCATGCAAAACATTCCGTTTCACTCTTTGTTGGTCTCTTATAAGCCACCTCCCTAATTGTCTACGTTTCTTTTGGCTGTATAAGTTATTTTACAATATGTAAGCTGTTCTGAAAAACACAGTATAGTGTAAAATCATCAAACAATCCTACTAATAGAGAGGCTGAGATAGGAGAAGCGTGATTTCAAGACCATTATGTGGTACACAGCAAGACACTGTCACGTACAAACAAACAGAAAGTGTATACGGATTGTACAATATTGGATCTATTTCTCCGATTACCAAATTAGAGAGACCACTGGGTGACAGCCAACAAATTTCTAATTCCTCATATTTTTGTATTTCAATCAATTAGGATATGTTGGTAATATTAATTTTCATATTAAGAGATATTAAGAAAAAGTGTTACTTCTTGTTTTTGTTGTTAGAGGTGAAATTATGTTTATGTGGGTTTTTTGAAAGATTACTTTCTCGCTTTTTCTAGGGTGTAGTTTCCTTCCTTGTGTTGGTATTTCCTATCTAAAATCCTTTGTAGGTCTGGATTTGTAGAAAGATAATTATGTAAGTTTGGTTTTGTCATGAAATATGTTGGTTTCTCCATCTATGGTAATTGAGAGTTTTGCTAGGTATAGTGGCATTTTTATTCTCTTAGGGTCTGTATGAAATCTGCCCAGGATCTTCTAGCTTTCACAGTCTCTGGTGAGAAATCTGGTGTAATTCTGATAGGCCTGACATTACATTACTTGACCTTTTTCCCTTACTGCTTTTAATATTCTTTCTTTGTTTATTGCATTTGGTGTTTTGATTATTATGTGATGGGAGGAATTTCTTTTCTGGTCCAGTCTATTTGGAGTTCTGTAGGCTTCTTGTATGTTCATGGGCATCTCTTTCTTTAGGTTAGGGAAGTTTTCCTTCATAATTTGGTTGAAGATATTTACTGGCCCTTTAAGTTGAGTATCTTCACTCTCTTCTATACCTGTTATCCTAAGGTTTGGTCTTCTCATTGTGTCCTGGATTTTCTAGATGTTTTAGGTTGCAAACTCTTTGCCTTTTGTGTTTTGACTGTTGTGTCAATGTTCTCTATGGTATCTTCTGCACCTGAGATTCTCTCTTCTATCTCTTGTATTCTATTGGTGATGTTTGCATCTATGACTCCCGATCGCTTTCCTAAGTTTTCTAGCTCCAGGGTTGTCTCACTTTGTGATTTTTTTTTTTTATTGTTTCTACTTCCATTTTTAGATCCTGGATGGTTTTGTTCATATCCTTAGTCTGATTGTGTTTTCCTGAGATTCTTTAAGGAATTTTTGTGTTTCCTCTTTAAGGGCTTCTACCTGTTTACCTGTGTTCTCTTGTATTTATTTAAGGGATTTATTTATGTCCTTCTTAAAGTCCTCCATCATTATCATGAGACGTGAATTTAGATCTGAATCTTGCTTTTCCGGTGTAATGGTGTATCTAGAACTTGCTGTGGTGGAAGAATTGGGTTCTGGTAATGCCAAGTAACCTTGGTTTCTGCTGTTTATGTTTTTAAGCTTGCCTCCCGCCATCTGGTTATCTCTAGTGCTACCTGCCCTCGCTATATCTGACTAGAGCCTGTCTTTCTTGTGATCCTGGTTGTGTCAGAACTCCTCAGAGTCAAACTGTCTCTGTGATCCCGTGATTTTGGGATCCTGGGATCCTGAGATCCTGGGTGTGCCTGAGCTCTTGAGAATCAAGCTGCTTCTCGGACCCTGAGATTCTGGTGTGACCAAGCTCCTAGGATCCTGGGATTCTGTGATCGTGTGTGAGATAGCATCTGTCAGTGTAGTTTCCTCTGGGTGTTGTGGGACTGACTGAGGAGTTTGTGCCCAAGGTCTGCTCTGGGCACTGGCCCAGACAGACCGGAAGGAACCTGTGATGTCATTGTTTTTAACACCTGAGTAATGTTCCATTGTATAAATGTACCATATTTTCTTTATCCATTCTTCAGTTGAGAGATATCTAGGTTGTTTCCAGTTTCTGGCTATTATGAATAAAGCTGCTATGAACATAGTTTGAGCAAGTAACCTTGAGGTAGGATGGAGTGTCCTTTGGGTATATGATCAAAAGTGGTATAGTTGGATCCTGAGGTCCCAATTTTCCAACGTTCTGCTATATTGCTTTGCATAGTGGCTGTACAAGTATACACTCCCATCAGCAATGGAGAGTGTTCTCCTTGGTCTACACCCTGACCAGCATGAGCTGTCTCTTGTAGCCATTCTGACAGTGTCAGATGGAATTTGAGTCCTTTTGATTCAATTCTCTGATGACAAAGGCTATTGAATTCTTTAAGTGTTTCTTAGTCATTTGAGATTCTTTTGTTGAGAATCCTCTGTTCAGGTCTGTACATCATTTTTAATTGGTTTACTTTTTTACTGTCTGGTTTCTTGAGTTCTTTATATAGTTTGGATACTAGACCTCTATCAGATGTGAAGTTGGTGAAGCTCTTTTCCCATTTTGTAGGCTACTGTTTTGTCCTATTGACAGTAGTTTTGCCTTTTCTGTTTTGTGAGGCATCACTAAATTAATTCTGAGTTCTAGTGCCTGCGCAAGTGTTCTATTAAGGAACTTATCTCCTGTGCCAATGAACTCAAGGCTATTCCCCACTCCCATTCAGTGTATCTGGTTTTATGTTGAGGCCTCTGATTCACTTGAACTAAAGTTTTTTTGCACAGTGATAGGTAAGCATCTATTTGCATTCTTCTACATGCAGACATCCAATTAGATCAGCACCATTTGTTGAAGAGGCTTTCTTTTTCCCATTATATAATTTTGACTTCTTTGTTGAAAAAATCTAATGTCCATAGGGGTGTGTGTGTGTGTGTGTGTGTGTGTGTGTGTATTTACTTCTGGGTCTTTGATTGGATTCCATTGAACAACCTTTTTTTTTTTTATTTATTTCAATGCCAATACCATGTGGTTTTTTTTTTTTAATTTAATTTAATTTTATTTTTTTAATTTACATTCCAAATCACTTCCCCTTTCCCGTTTCCTCCCTCCCCGAAAGTCCCATGAGCCCCCTTCCCTCCCTCTTTTCTCTGTTCAACCCCCTCTCATTACTCTGTCCTGGCGTTCCCCTACATCCAGTCTTTCCAGGACCAGGGGTCTCTCCTTCCATCTTTTTAGAAATCTATTGATATGCTGATTGTGTCTAGGGTATTCTGAGATTCTGGGTCAATATCCCCTTATCAGTGACTTCATACCATGTGTGATCTTTTGTGATTGGGTTACCTCACTAAGGATGATATTTTCAAGTTCTGACCATTTGCCTAGGAATTTCGTGAATTCATTGTTTTTAATTGCAGAGTAGTATTCCATTGTGTAAATATACCACATCTTCTGAATCCATTCCTCCGTTGAGGGACATCTGGGTTCTTTCCAGCTTCTGGCTATTATAAATAAGGCTGCTATGAATATAGTGGAGCATGTGTCCTTATTGCATGCAGGTAAAGTCTCTGGGTATATGCCCAGGAGTGGTATAGCCGGATCCTCCGGAAGTGTCATGCCCAGTTTTCTGAGGAGCCGCCAGACTGCTTTCCAGAGTGGTTGTACCAGCCTGCAATTCCACCAGCAGTGGAGGAGTGTTCCTCTTTCTCCACATCCTCGCCAACAACTGCTGTCTCCTGTGTTTTTGATCTTAGCCATCCTGACTGGTGTGAGATGGAATCTCAGGGTTGTTTTGATTTGCATTTCCCTAATGACTAAGGATGATGAACATCTCTTTAGGTGCTTCTCAGCCATTAGATATTCTTCAGGTGAGAACTCTTTGTGGAGCTCTGTACCCCATTTTTTAATAGGGTTACTTGCCTCTCTGGAGTTTAACTTCTTGAGTTCTTTGTATATCTTGGAGATTAGCCCTCTGTCGGATGTAAGGTTGGTAAAGATCATTTCCCAGTTAGTTGGTTGCCGCTTTGTCTTTTTGACGGTGTCTTTTGCCTTGCAAAAACTTTGTAATTTAATGAGGTCCCATTTGTCTATTCTTGATCTTAGAGTATAAGCTATTGGAGTTCTGTTCAGGAAATTCTCCCCTGTGCCCATATGTCCAAGGTTCTTCCCTAGTTTCCCTTCTATTAGTTTCAGTGTGTCTGGTTTTATGTGGAGATCTTTGATCCACTTAGAATTGAGCTTAGTGCAAGGAGATAAGGATGGGTCAATTTGCATTCTTCTGCATGTTGACCTCCAGCTGAGCCAGCACCATTTGTTGAAAAGGCTATCTTTTTTCCACTGGATGGTTTTAGCTCCTTTGTCAAAGATCAAGTGACCATAGGAGTGTGGATTCATTTCTGGGTCTTCAATTCTGTTCCATTGATCTACATGTCTGTTACTGTACCAATACCATGCAGTTTTTAACACTATTGCTCTGTAGTACAGCTTGAGGTCCGGGATACTGATTCCCCCAGAGGTTCTTTTACTCTTGAGAATAGTTTTAGCTATTCTGGGTTTTCTGTTATTCCAGATGAATTTTTGAATTGCTCTTTCTAACTCTATGAAGAATTGAGTTGGGATTTTGATGTGGATTGCATTGAATCTGTGTATTACTTTTGGTAAGATGCTCATTTTGACTATATTAATCCTGCCAATCCATGAGCATGGCAGATTTTTCCATCTTCTGAGGTCTTCTTCAATTTCTTTCTTCAGAGACTTGAAGTTCTTGTCATACAGATCTTTCACTTGTTTGGTTAGCGTCACGCCAAGATACTTAATATGGTTTGTGGCTATCGTAAAGGGTATTATTTCTCTTACTTCTTTCTCAGCCTGCTTATCCTTTGAGTATAGGAAGGCTTCTGACTTGCTTGAGTTGATTTTATATCCGGCCACTTTGCTGAAGTCGTTTATCAGCTGTAGGAGTTCTCTGGTGGAGTTCTTTGGGTCGCTTATGTATACTATCATATCGTCTGCAAATAGTGATAGTTTGACTTCTTCCTTTCCAATTTGTATCCCTTTGACCTCTTTTTGTTGTCTAATTGCTCTAGCTAGAACTTCAAGTACTATATTGAAAAGATATGGAGAGAGAGGGCAGCCTTGTCTAGTCCCTGATTTTAGTGGGATTGCTTCAAGTTTCTCTCCGTTTAGATTGATGCTGGCTACTGGTTTGCTGTAAATTGCTTTTACTATGTTTAGATATGGGCCTTGAATTCCTGATCTTTCCAAGACCTTTAGCATGAAAGGATGCTGAATTTTGTCAAATGCTTTCTCAGCATCTAATGAGATGACCATGTGGTTTTTTTCTTTGAGATTGTTTATGTAGTGGATTACATTGATGGATTTCCTTATATTGAACCATCCCTGCATCCCTGGGATGAAGCCTACTTGATCGTGGTGAATGATCGTTTTGATGTGTTCTTGGATTCGGTTGGCAAGAATTTTATTGAGTATTTTTGCATCGATATTCATAAGAGAGATTGGCCTGAGATTCTCTTTCTTTGTCGGATCTTTGTGTGCTTTTGGTATTAGTGTAATTGTGGCTTCATAGAACGAGTTGGGTAGTGTTCCTTCTGTTTCTATTTTGTGGAACAGTTTGAAGAGTATTGGTGTTAGGTCTTCTTTGAAGGTCTGATAGAATTCTGCACTAAAACCATCTGGACCTGTGCTTTTTTTGGTTGGAAGACTTCCAATGACAACTTCTATTTCTTCAGGGGTTATAGGACGGTTTAGATGGTCTATTTGATCCTGATTTAATTTTGGTACTTGGTATTTGTCAAGGAAATTGTCCATTTCCTCAAGATTTTCTAGTTGTGTTGAATACAGGTTTTTGTAGTAGGATCTGATGATTTTTTGAATTTCCTCAGTTTCTGTTGTTATCTCTCCCTTTTCGTTTCTGATTTTATTAATTTGGATACTATCTCTGTGCCCTCTGGTTAGTCTGGCTAAGGGCTTATCTATCTTGTTGATTTTCTCAAAGAACCAACTCCTCGTTTTGTTGATTCTTTGTATGGTTTTATTTGTTTCTACTTGATTGATTTCGGCCGTGAGTTTGATGATTTCCTGCCTTCTACTCCTCTTTGGTGTATTTGCTTCTTTTTGTTCCAGGGCTTTCAGGTGTGCCATTAAGCTGTTAGTGTATGCTGTCTCCCGTTTCTTTTTGGCGGCACTCAGGGCTATGAATTTTCCTCTTAGCACTGCTTTCATTGTGTCCCATAAGTTAGGGTATGTTGTGCCTTCATTTTCGTTAACTTTCAAAAAGTCTTTGATTTCTTTCTTTATTTCCACCTTGACCAAGTTATCATTGAGTAGAGCATTGTTCAGCCTCCATGTGTACGTGGGTTTTCTTTTGTTTTTGTTGCCATTGAAGACCACCCTTATTCCATAGTGATCTGATAGGAGGCATGGGATTATTTCTATCTTCTTGTATCTGTTGAGGTCTGATTTGTGACCAATTATATGGTCAATTTTGGAGAAGGTACCATGAGGAGCTGAGAAGAAGGTGTATTCTTTAGCTCTAGGATGAAATGTTCTATATATATCAGTTAGTTCCATTTGGTCCAAGGCTTCAATTAGATTCACTGTGTCCCTGTTTAGTTTCTGCTTTCCTGAACGATCCATTTCAGAGAGCGGGGTGTTGAAGTCACCCACTATTATTGTGTGCGGTGCGATGTGTGCTTTGAGTTTTAGTAAAGTTTCTTTTACGAATGAGGGTGCCCTTGCATTTGGAGCATAGATATTCAGGATTGAGAGTTCTTGATGGTGGATTTTTCCCTTGATCAGTATGTAGTGTCCTTCTGTGTCTTTTTTGATGACTTTAGGTTGAAAATCAATTTTATCCGATATTAGGATGGCTACTCCACCTCGTTTCTTGGGGCCATTTGCTTGTAAAATTGTTTTCCAGCCTTTTACTCTGAGGTAGTGTTTGTCTTTGACACTGAGGTGCGTTTCCTGCATGCAGCAAAATGCTGGGTCCTGTTTACGTATCCAGTCTGCTAGTCTATGTCTTTTAATTGGGGAATTGAGACCATTGATATTAAGAGAGATTAAGGCATAGTGATTATTGCCATCTGCCATTCTTTTTTTTTTTTTTTTTTTTTTTTTTTTTTTTATTTTAATTTAATTTTATTTTATTTTTTTAATTTACATTCCAAATCACTTCCCCTTTCCCGTTTCCTCCCTCCCCGAAAGTCCCATAAGCCCCCTTCCCTCCCTCTTTTCTCCGTTCAACCCCCTCTCATTACTCTGTCCTGGCGTTCCCCTACATCCAGTCTTTCCAGGACCAGGGGTCTCTCCTTCCATCTTTTTAGAAATCTATTGATATGCTGATTGTGTCTAGGGTATTCTGAGATTCTGGGTCAATAACCCCTTATCAGTGACTTCATACCATGTGTGATCTTTTGTGATTGGGTTACCTCACTAAGGATGATATTTTCAAGTTCTGACCATTTGCCTAGGAATTTCGTGAATTCATTGTTTTTAATTGCAGAGTAGTATTCCATTGTGTAAATATACCACATCTTCTGAATCCATTCCTCCGTTGAGGGACATCTGGGTTCTTTCCAGCTTCTGGCTATTATAAATAAGGCTGCTATGAATATAGTGGAGCATGTGTCCTTATTGCATGCAGGTAAAGTCTCTGGGTATATGCCCAGGAGTGGTATAGCCGGATCCTCCGGAAGTGTCATGCCCAGTTTTCTGAGGAGCCGCCAGACTGCTTTCCAGAGTGGTTGTACCAGCCTGCAATTCCACCAGCAGTGGAGGAGTGTTCCTCTTTCTCCACATCCTCGCCAACAACTGCTGTCTCCTGTGTTTTTGATCTTAGCCATCCTGACTGGTGTGAGATGGAATCTCAGGGTTGTTTTGATTTGCATTTCCCTAATGACTAAGGATGATGAACATCTCTTTAGGTGCTTCTCAGCCATTAGATATTCTTCAGGTGAGAACTCTTTGTGGAGCTCTGTACCCCATTTTTTAATAGGGTTACTTGCCTCTCTGGAGTTTAACTTCTTGAGTTCTTTGTATATCTTGGATATTAGCCCTCTGTCGGATGTAAGGTTGGTAAAGATCATTTCCCAGTTAGTTGGTTGCCGCTTTGTCTTTTTGACGGTGTCTTTTGCCTTGCAAAAACTTTGTAATTTAATGAGGTCCCATTTGTCTATTCTTGATCTTAGAGTATAAGCTATTGGAGTTCTGTTCAGGAAATTCTCCCCTGTGCCCATATGTTCAAGGTTCTTCCCTAGTTTCCCTTCTATTAGTTTCAGTGTGTCTGGTTTTATGTGGAGATCTTTGATCCACTTAGAATTGAGCTTAGTGCAAGGAGATAAGGATGGGTCAATTTGCATTCTTCTGCATGTTGACCTCCAGCTGAGCCAGCACCATTTGTTGAAAAGGCTATCTTTTTTCCACTGGATGGTTTTAGCTCCTTTGTCAAAGATCAAGTGACCATAGGAGTGTGGATTCATTTCTGGGTCTTCAATTCTGTTCCATTGATCTACATGTCTGTTACTGTACCAATACCATGCAGTTTTTAACACTATTGCTCTGTAGTACAGCTTGAGGTCCGGGATACTGATTCCCCCAGAGGTTCTTTTACTCTTGAGAATAGTTTTAGCTATTCTGGGTTTTCTGTTATTCCAGATGAATTTTTGAATTGCTCTTTCTAACTCTATGAAGAATTGAGTTGGGATTTTGATGGGGATTGCATTGAATCTGTGTATTACTTTTGGTAAGATGCTCATTTTTACTATATTAATCCTGCCAATCCATGAGCATGGCAGATTTTTCCATCTTCCGAGGTCTTCTTCAATTTCTTTCTTCAGAGACTTGAAGTTCTTGTCATACAGATCTTTCACTTGTTTGGTTAGCGTCACGCCAAGATACTTAATATGGTTTGTGGCTATCGTAAAGGGTATTATTTCTCTTACTTCTTTCTCAGCCTGCTTATCCTTTGAGTATAGGAAGGCTTCTGACTTGCTTGAGTTGATTTTATATCCGGCCACTTTGCTGAAGTCGTTTATCAGCTGTAGGAGTTCTCTGGTGGAGTTCTTTGGGTCGCTTATGTATACTATCATATCGTCTGCAAATAGTGATAGTTTGACTTCTTCCTTTCCAATTTGTATCCCTTTGACCTCTTTTTGTTGTCTAATTGCTCTAGCTAGAACTTCAAGTACTATATTGAAAAGATATGGAGAGAGAGGGCAGCCTTGTCTAGTCCCTGATTTTAGTGGGATTGCTTCAAGTTTCTCTCCGTTTAGATTGATGCTGGCTACTGGTTTGCTGTAAATTGCTTTTACTATGTTTAGATATGGGCCTTGAATTCCTGATCTTTCCAAGACCTTTAGCATGAAAGGATGCTGAATTTTGTCAAATGCTTTCTCAGCATCTAATGAGATGACCATGTGGTTTTTTTCTTTGAGATTGTTTATGTAGTGGATTACATTGATGGATTTCCTTATATTGAACCATCCCTGCATCCCTGGGATGAAGCCTACTTGATCGTGGTGAATGATCGTTTTGATGTGTTCTTGGATTCGGTTGGCAAGAATTTTATTGAGTATTTTTGCATCGATATTCATAAGAGAGATTGGCCTGAGATTCTCTTTCTTTGTCGGATCTTTGTGTGCTTTTGGTATTAGTGTAATTGTGGCTTCATAGAACGAGTTGGGTAGTGTTCCTTCTGTTTCTATTTTGTGGAACAGTTTGAAGAGTATTGGTGTTAGGTCTTCTTTGAAGGTCTGATAGAATTCTGCACTAAAACCATCTGGACCTGTGCTTTTTTTGGTTGGAAGACTTCCAATGACAACTTCTATTTCTTCAGGGGTTATAGGACGGTTTAGATGGTCTATTTGATCCTGATTTAATTTTGGTACTTGGTATTTGTCAAGGAAATTGTCCATTTCCTCAAGATTTTCTAGTTGTGTTGAATACAGGTTTTTGTAGTAGGATCTGATGATTTTTTGAATTTCCTCAGTTTCTGTTGTTATCTCTCCCTTTTCGTTTCTGATTTTATTAATTTGGATACTATCTCTGTGCCCTCTGGTTAGTCTGGCTAAGGGCTTATCTATCTTGTTGATTTTCTCAAAGAACCAACTCCTCGTTTTGTTGATTCTTTGTATGGTTTTATTTGTTTCTACTTGATTGATTTCGGCCGTGAGTTTGATGATTTCCTGCCTTCTACTCCTCTTTGGTGTATTTGCTTCTTTTTGTTCCAGGGCTTTCAGGTGTGCCATTAAGCTGTTAGTGTATGCTGTCTCCCGTTTCTTTTTGGCGGCACTCAGGGCTATGAATTTTCCTCTTAGCACTGCTTTCATTGTGTCCCATAAGTTAGGGTATGTTGTGCCTTCATTTTCGTTAACTTTCAAAAAGTCTTTGATTTCTTTCTTTATTTCCACCTTGACCAAGTTATCATTGAGTAGAGCATTGTTCAGCCTCCATGTGTACGTGGGTTTTCTTTTGTTTTTGTTGCCATTGAAGACCACCCTTATTCCATAGTGATCTGATAGGAGGCATGGGATTATTTCTATCTTCTTGTATCTGTTGAGGTCTGATTTGTGACCAATTATATGGTCAATTTTGGAGAAGGTACCATGAGGAGCTGAGAAGAAGGTGTATTCTTTAGCTCTAGGATGAAATGTTCTATATATATCAGTTAGTTCCATTTGGTCCAAGGCTTCAATTAGATTCACTGTGTCCCTGTTTAGTTTCTGCTTTCCTGAACGATCCATTTCAGAGAGCGGGGTGTTGAAGTCACCCACTATTATTGTGTGCGGTGCGATGTGTGCTTTGAGTTTTAGTAAAGTTTCTTTTACGAATGAGGGTGCCCTTGCATTTGGAGCATAGATATTCAGGATTGAGAGTTCTTGATGGTGGATTTTTCCCTTGATCAGTATGTAGTGTCCTTCTGTGTCTTTTTTGATGACTTTAGGTTGAAAATCAATTTTATCCGATATTAGGATGGCTACTCCACCTCGTTTCTTGGGGCCATTTGCTTGTAAAATTGTTTTCCAGCCTTTTACTCTGAGGTAGTGTTTGTCTTTGACACTGAGGTGCGTTTCCTGCATGCAGCAAAATGCTGGGTCCTGTTTACGTATCCAGTCTGCTAGTCTATGTCTTTTAATTGGGGAATTGAGACCATTGATATTAAGAGAGATTAAGGCATAGTGATTATTGCCATCTGCCATTCTTGACGCTATCTTTATGTTTGAGTGGTTATCTACTTTTGGGTTTGATTCAAGAAGGTTATTATCTCATTTTTTCCAGGGTGTTGTTTCTCTCCCTGTATTGGAGGTTTCCACCTATTATCCGTTGCAGGGCTGGATTTCTGGAAAGATATTGTGAAAATTTGGTTTTATCATGGAATATCTTGGTCTCTCCATCTATGGTGATTGAGAGTTTTGCTGGGTATAGTAGTCTAGGCTGGCATTTGTGCTCTCTTAGTGTCTGCATGAGATCTGCCCAGGATCTTCTGGCTTTCATAGTCTCTGGTGAGAAGTCTGATGTGATTCGGATAGGTCTTCCTTTGTATGTTACTTGGCCCTTTTCTCTTACTGCATTTAGTATTCTTTCTTTGTTTAGAACATTCGGTGTTTTGATTATTATGTGACGGGAGGTATTTCTGTTCTGGTCCAGTCTGTTTGGAGTTCTGTAGGCTTCTTGTACGTTCATCGGCATCTCTCTCTTTAAGTTAGGGAAGTTTTCCTCCATAATTTTGTTGAAGATGTTTACTGGCCCTTTAAGTTGCAAATCTTCACTCTCATCTATACCTATAATCCTTAGGTTTGGTCTTCTCATTGTGTCCTGGATTTCCTGGATGTTTTGGGTTACGCGTTTTTTGCATTTTGCATTTTCTTTAACTGTTGAGTCGATGCTTTCTATGGAATCTTCAGCACCTGAGATTCTTTCTTCCATCTCTTGTATTCTATTGTTGATGTTTGCATCTATGACTCCTGATTTCTTCCCAAGGTTTTCTATCTCCAAAGTTGTCTCCCTTTGTGATTTCTTAGTTGTTTCTACTTCCTTTTTTAGTTCCTGGATGGATTTGCTGAGATCCTTCACTTGTTTGTTTGTATTTTCCTGTATTTCTTTAAGGTATTTTTGCATTACCTCTTTCAGGATTTCTTCCTGATGACCCACGTTCTCCTGCATTTCTCTGAGCGATTTTTGTGTTTCCTCCTCATGGGATTCCATCTGTTGATCCATCGTCTCCTGCATTTCTTTAAGCAGTTCTCGTGTTTCCTTTGTAAGGGCATCTAACCGTTGATTCATTTCTTTAAGCAATTTTTGTGTTGCCTCCTTATGGGCATCCGTCTGTTGACCCATATTCTTCTGCATTTCTTTATGCAAATTTTGTGATTCCTTTGTGAGTGCATCTACCCGTTGATTCATCTCGTTAAGCGATTTTTGTGTTGTCTCCTTGTGCGCCTCCATCTTTTGATCCATGTTCTCCCGCATTTCTCTAAGCGATTTTTGTGTTTCCTTTGTAAGGGCTTCTAACCGTTGATTCATGGTCTCCTGTAACTCTTTATGAGATTTATTTGTGTCCTTCTTGTGATCCTCTAATAGCATCATGAGAAGTGATTTTAAATCCAGATCTTGTCTTTCGGGTGTGGTGGGGTATCCAGGACTTGCTGCTGTTGGAGAGTTGGGTTTGGATGGTCCCACATTACTTTGATTACTGTTAGTAACATTCCTACGTTTGCCTTTTGCCATCTGGATACCTCTGGTGTTAGTTGGTCCTGCTGCCACTGGCTGTTGGTTGGACCTCCTGTGAGCCTGCAAAGCTATTTCTGCCCCCCCTGGATTACCAGGATTCCCCTGGCACCGATTTCTGGGGCCTGCCTGCTCCTGAGTGACTTTGGAGCCCTAATGTGCTTTGCCCCAAGTGATCTTATATTGGGGAGGCCTTGCACATCTAAAGGCTCAGCCTAGTGGATTCCTGGAGCAGAGGTCGCCAAAGGGAGGCTGGCAGGCTCCTGCCCTGTGCAGGGGTGTGTGATCTCTCCTGGGGGGGGGAGGGGGCGTCCCTCTGCCAGGCAGAAGTCCCACAGCAGATCTGGCGCGCTGGTCACTGCAGATCAGCCCAGCACCTGGGAGCAGGTTACACACAAGCTGCCTGAACCCGAAGCGATATTATGCCTGTCTGTCTCTGAGCCTGGCGGTCCCAACTACCTGGTCACTGGAGCAAAGATGGCGGAGGGCACTCTCCGTGGCGCTGCTCACCCTGTGGTCACGATGGCCCGCCGATCTGGCACCCAGACGACCACAGCGCCAACCCGCCCTCGGGCACAGAAGGAAGCCCCAACAGGCCGTGTCCCAAGTGATGTTATATTGGGGGGAGAGCCTGGGTACCGGTCTCTCCAGCGCAGTCCGCGGGAACAGAGGTCGAGGAAGGGAAGCTGGCCTACCATGTGGTTTTTATTACTATTACTCTGTAGGAGAACTTGAAATCAGGGATGGAGATATGCCAGGATGTTCTTTTATTGTGCAGGATTGTTTTAGCTATCCTGGGTGTTTTTGTTTTTCCATATGAAGTTGCATATTGTCCTTAAAAAAAAATCTATAGGGGGCTGGAGAGATGGCTCAGCGGTTAAGAGCACTGACTGCTCTTCCGAAGGTCCTGAGTTCAAATCCCAGCCACCACATGGTGGCTTACAACCATCCGTAATGAGATCTGACGCCCTCTTCTGGTGTCTCTGAAGACAGCTACAGTGTACTTACATATAATAATGAATAAATCTTAAAAAAAAAAATCTATAAAGAATTCTTTTGGAATTCTGATGGGAATTGTATTTAATCTATAGACTGCTTTTGGTAAGATGACCAGTTTTTACTATGTTGATCCTATCAATCCATGAGGATGGAGATGATTTTATCTTCTCATATCTTCTTCAAAGACTTGAAGTTCTTGTCATACAGATCTTTTACTTGCTTGTTTAGAGATACCCTAAGATATTTTATATCATTTTAGGCTATTGTGAAAGGTATTATTTTTCAATTTCTTTCTCAAACTATTTGTTGTTTGATACTTTTTTTTTTGAGTTAATTTTGTTTGCAGCTACTTGCTGAAAGTGTTAATCACCTGTAGGTGTTTCCCAATGGATTTAAGAGTCATTTGTGTAAACTGTCAGCTTCTGTAAATATCAATATTTTGACTTCTTTCCAATTTATATCTTTTTGCTCTCCTTCAACTGTCTTGTTCTAATTAAGACTTCTGAATAGATATGGAGAGAGTGGACAACTTTATCTTGTTCCTGATTATAGTGGAATTGCTTTGAATTTTTCTTTTAATTTGGTGTTGAATATAGGCTTGCTGTAAAATGCCTTTATTATGTTTTAGGTACATTCCTTGTATTCCAAATCTCTCCAGTACCTTTATTATGAAGGGGTGTCAGAGTTTGTCAAAGGCCTTTTGTGTATCTAATGACATGATCATGTGGTTTTTGTTTTTCAGTTTGTTTATGTAGTAGATTATATTTATTAATTTACATATGAGGACCATACATGCATCTCTGGGATGAAGCCTACTTGATCATGGTGGATGATCTTTTTGATGTGTTCTTGTCTTCAGTTAGCAAGTATTTTATTTAGTATTTTTGCATTTATTTTCATAAGGGAAATTATTTTGTAATTGTCTTTCTTGGATATTATGTTGATAATTGGGTTATTTGTGATTTCATAAAATGAATTTGGCAATGTTCCTTCTGTTTCTATTTTGTTAAATAATTTGGGGAATATTGCCAGTAATTCTTTTAAAGTCTTAATTCTGTGTTAAAACCATCTGACTCTGGGCTTTTTTTTTTTTTTTGTTGTTGTTGTTTGTTTGTTTTTGTTTTTGGTTGGGAAAATTTTAATAATAGCTTCTATTTCACTAGATTTTATAGGTCTATAGGTTTTTAAATTGCTTATCTGACCTTGATTTAGTTTTGGTAAGTGTTATATACTGAGAAAATTATCCATTTCTTTTACATTTTCTAATTTGTTGGAGTATAGGTTTTTAAAGTATGACCTTAGGATTTTCTGGTTTTCCTTGTTGTCTGTTGTTATGTCCCCTTTTTCATTTATCAATTTGCTAGTTTGGATAATTTTTCTCTCCCTTTTAGTTAATTTGGAAAAAGCTCATCAATCATTGATTTTTGTTTTATCATTTTTTTTTATATTTTGTTTGTTTATTTTCTTTCTATTTTATTGATTTCAGCCCAGAGTTTGATTATTTCTTGCTATCTACTTCTTTTGAGTGTGATTTCTTTTATTCACTTCTTTTCTTTTTTTCTTGACTCGTGTGTGTGTGTGTGTGTGTGTGTGTGTGTGTGTTAGAGCTTTCAGGTGTGCTGTTAAATTGCTAATATGAGATATCTCCTGTTTCTTCATGTAGACACTTAGTCCTATGAGCTTGTCTTGTAGAACTGCTTTCATTGTGTCCCTTTAGTTTGTATATGCTGTGCATTCATTTTCATTGAATTGTAGAAAGTCTTTAATTTCTTCTTTTTTTCTGTCTTGACCCATTTTTCATTCAGTAGTTGTTCAATTTCCATGAATTTATAAGTTGTCTTCTGTTTCTATTGTTAATATCTAGCTTTAATTCATAGTGGTATCAAAGGATTCAGGGAGTTATTTTAATTTATTTGTATCTGTTGAGATTTGCTTTGTGCCCAAATATGTGGTCAATTTTAGAGAAAGTTCTGTGAGGCGCTGAGAAGAAATATTCTTTTATGTTTGGGTAAAATGTTTTCTAAATACCAGTTAAGTCCCTTTGGATTATAGTATCTGTTTGCTTCAGGATTTCTCTATTTAGTTTTTGTCTGGATGACCTGTCCATTGGTGAGAGTGTGGTGTTGAAGACTCTCACTATCAGTATGTAAGGGTCAATATGTGATTTAATCTGTAGAAGTGTGCTTTAATTGTTGTGATTACAAATTTTTGTGCCCTTGTGTTTGGAGCGTAGATGTTAAGAATTGAAATTCATTTTGATGGCTTTTTCCTTTGATGAATATGTAGTATTATTCTCTATCTGTTTGATTAGTTTTTGTTTGAATTCTATTTTGTTAGATATTAAAATCACTACACCAGCTTGCTTCTTATGTCTGTTTGCTTGGAACATATTTTTCCAATCCTTTATTCTGTTGTAATATCTTTTGATTTTAAGATATGCTTCTTGACTGGAGCAGGAGGATGAGGATGAATCCTTTTTTTTTTTATATCCATCCTGTTAGACTCTTTTTATTATTATTAATATTAATATTATTATTTTCTATATTCTTTATTTACATTCCAAATGATTTCCCCTTTCCTGGTTCCCCCCTCCCTGAAAGTCCCATAAGCCCCCTTCCCTTCCCCTGTTCCCCATTTACCTAAAAATTTCATGAATTCATTGTTTTTAATTGCTGAGTAGTATTCCATTGTGTAAATATACATGGAAAATATCTCTGATAAAATTGAAGAAATATATAGAAAAACACGTTAAGATTGACTATTTCATGGAAAAATTATACAGATAAAATAGTAGTTATAAAAATATTCCTAAGTTGATTGAAAGTGGAATTATAAACATTTTCTGATAAAATTGAAAATCTACAATGAAAATATTTCTGATAAAACTCAATAAATATATAGAAAAACACGTTAAAACTGACTATTTCATGAAAAATTATACAGATAAGATGGTAGGCATAAAAATATTCCTAAATTGATTGAAAGTAGATGTAAAAGCATTTTCTGATAAAATTGAAGATTTACATGGAAAATCTCTCTGATAAAATTGAAGAAATTTATACAGATAAATTGGTAGGAATTAAAATATTCGTAAGTTGATTGAAAGTAGAATTATAAACATTTTCTGATAAAAATGAAGATTTCCATGGAAAATATTTCTGATAAAATTGAAAAAAATATATGGAAAAACATTAAAATTGAAGATTATCATGGAAAATTATACAGATAAAATGGTAGGCATAAAAATATTCCTGAGTTTTTTGAAAGTGGAATTATAAACACTTTCTGATAAAATTGAAGATCTACAAGGAAAATATTCCTGAAAAAATTCAAGAAATATATAGAAAAACATGTTAAAACTGACTATTACATGGAAAATTATATAGATAAAATGGAAGGTATAAAAATGTTCCTAAGTTGTTTGAAAGTAAAATTATAGACATTGTCTGATAAATCTGAAGATCCACATGGAAAATTCTTCTGACAAAATTGAAGAAAAATACAGAAAAACGTTAAAATTGAAGATTATCATGGACGATTATACTGACAAAATGGTAGGCACAAAAATATTCCTAAATTGATTAAAAGTGGAACTACAAACACCCCCCCACACACACACACACAAAACCTAAGATCTACATGAAAAACACCTCTGACAAAATCGAAGAAATACACAGAACAAATGTTAAAATTAAAGATTATTATGGAAAATAATACAGTCAAAATGGTAGACACAAAAAACATTACTAAATTGAAAGAGGAGTCACATTTTCTGATAAAATCGAAGATCTACATGAAAATCATCTCTGTTAAGTTATGTTTTTTGTTGGGGAATTGAGTATATTGACGTTATAAGATATTAAGGAATAGTGATTGTTGCTTCCTGTTATTTTTGATGTTCTTTTTATGTTTGTGTGGTTACTTTCTTTTGGGTTTGTTGGAAAAAGATTACTTTCTTGCTTTTTTTAGGGTGTAGTTTCCCTCCTCATGTTGGTGTTTTCCATCTATTATCCTTTGTAGGGCTGGATTTGTGGAAAGATATTGTGTAAATTTGGTTTTATCATGGAATATCTTGGTTTCTCCGTCTATGGTAATTGAGAGTTTTGCTGGGTATAGTAGTTTAGGCTGGCATTTGTGTTCTCTTAGGGTCTGTATCAGATCTGCCTAGGATCTTCTGGCTTTCATCATCTCTGGTGAGAAGTCTGGTGTAATTCTGATAGGCCTGCCTTTATAGGTTACTTGACCATTTTCTCTTACTGCTTTTAATATTCTTTCTTTGTTTAGTGCATTTGGTGTTTTGATTATTATGTGCCAGGAGGACTTTCTGGTCTGGTCCAGTCTGTTTGGAGTTCTGTAGGCTTCTTGTATGTTCATGGACATCTCTTTCTTTAGGTTAGGGAAGTTTTCTTCTATAATTTTGTTGAAGATATTTACTGGCCCTTTAAGTTGGAAATCTTCATTCTCTTCTATACCTATAATCCTTAGATTTGGTCTTCTCATTGTGTCCTGGATTTCCTGGAGGTTTTGGGTTACTAGCTTTTTGCATTTTGCATTTTCTTTGACTATTGTGTCAATGTTTTCTATGGTATCTTCAGCCCCTGAGATTCTTTCTTCTATCTCTTGTATTCTGTTGTTGATGCTTGCATCTATGACTCCGGAATTCTTTCCAAGATTTTCTATCTCTATAGATGTCTCACTTTGTGATTTCTTTATTGCTTCTACTTCCTTTTTTAGATCCTGAATGGTTTTGTTCAGTTCCTTTACTTGTTTGTTTGTGTTCTCCTGTAATTCTTTCAGGGATTTTTGTGTTTCCTCTTTAAGGGCCTCTACCTGTTTACCCATGCTCCCCTATATTTCTTTCAGGGATTTTTGTGTTTCCTCTTTAAGGGCCTTTACCATTTGACCCATGTTCTCCTGTATTTATTTAAGGGAGTTATTTATGTCCTTCTTGATGTCCTCTAACAGCATCGTGAGATGAGACTTTAAATCCAACTCATGCTTTTCTGGTGTGCTGGGGTATCCGGGACTTGCTGTGGTGGGAGAACTGGGCTCTGATGTTGCAAAGTAGCCTCGGTTTCTGTTGGTAGGGTTCTTGCGCTTGCCTTTCTCCATCTGGTTATCTCTGGTGTTAGTTGGTCTTGTTGTCTCTGGCTGGAGCTTGCCCCTCCTATGGGCCTGTAAACCTGTGTCTGTACTCCTGGGAGACCAACTCTCTTCTGGCAGGGTCTATGCACAGAAGGCTGTGGCACTGTCCGGTTCCCTGCTGCAAATGGCAGCTGGAAGGGACGACTCCTGTCCCAGCTGCTCCAATGATCATATGCCTTGTGTGCTCCTAGCTGTACCCCTCCAGAGAGAAGGTGGAGATCTCACCTCTGCACTCAGAAGTGAAATCACTGCTGTGAGATCACTCTCTCCTAGTGGGCTAAGCACAGAAGGCTTTGGAGCTGCCTAGTTCCCTGCTGCAGATGGCTGCTGGCAGGGAAGACTCCCTGTTAGACTCTTTATTGGGGAATTGAGACATGTTGAGAGATATCAGTGACCAGTGATTGTTGATACCTGTTATTTTGTTGTTGTTATTGGTGATTATGGTGATGGTGTGTGTGTGTGTGTGTGTGTGTGTGTGTGTGTGTGTTAGTACATTTCCTTCTGGAATAATTATTTGCTGTTTCCTTAGTTAACATCTTAAGTTTGAGTTTATAGTCTAGCATCTTTTTTAGCACTGGACTTTTTAATAGTTATTGCTTAAATTTGGTTTTATCATGGAATATTTTATTTTTTCCATTTATGGTGATTGAAAATTTAGCTCAGTACAGTAGCTTGGGGTGGCCTCTGTTGTCTCTTAGAGTCTGAAGCATATCTGTTCTGGCCCTTCTGACTTTTAGAGTCTCCTTTGAGAAGTCAGATGTAATTCTAATAGGGCTGATTATGTATATGTTACTTGGTCTTTTTCTCTTTCTGCTTTTAGTACAACTTTTTGTACATTTAGTGTTTTCTTATTATGTGTGCCCAGGGGACTTTATTTTCTGGTTTAGTATATTTGATATTCTATATTCTTCTTGTACTTTGCAAGACATTTCCATCTTTAAGTTAGAGAAATTTTCTTTTATGATTTTGTTGAAAGTATTTTCTCTGCCTTTGACCTGTGTTTCTTCCCCTTCCTCTATTACTATTCTTAGGTTTGGTCTTTTATAGGGTCACAGATATCCTTGATATTTTGTGCCAGTTTTTTAGATTACCATATTCTTCGACTAACATATCTGTTTTTTTCTAGAATATCTTCAATGCCTGAGATTCTCTCTCTTTTTTTTTTTTTGTTGTTGTTGTTGTAGTTGTTGTTGAAGTCTGCTTCTCTGGTTCCTAAACTTTTCATTTCCAGATTTCCTCAGTTTGGGTTTTCTTTCTTGATTCTTTTTTCACTTTCAGGTCTTGAATTGTTTTGTTCATTTCTTCCCACTGTTTGTGAACTCATAGATTTGTTTAAGGGATTTATTCATTTCTTCTTTAAGTACCTCTCTCATATTCATAAAGGTTGTCTTAAGTTTTTTCCCTTGTGCTTCAGCTAAGTTGGAATACTGAAGGCCTGCTATGGTAGGGTTGCTGGGCTCTCCTGGAAACATATTGTCCTGACTGGTATTTATTTTGTTTTTATGCTGGCCTCTGAGTTTGGGAAGATTGTAATTCTAGGTGCTGATAGTCTGATCTTGTCTTGTTGGGCAGGTGTTTTTCCTTAGTTTCTGTCTCCTCTCTGGTTCTTAGGAGAATGTCATGGCTGTGTGTTGCTTGTTAGGGAAATCTTCCTGGGTCCTGGGCTATGGTGGGGGCGGGGTTCCAGCTGAAATGTGTTTCTGGGTATTTGGAGTTCACACTGAATAATGGGAATGGTTTGGAAGCAGTGAGAGCTAGAGGGGCTTTACAAGAGGGAAGAAAGCAGAGTGTTCCACCAGGATCTGCTCGGTGGTTCCGGGTTGGAGAGTGTGAAGAGGCCACAGCAGAAGGTCTGCTGCAGAGCAGGGATGACACTAGGGAGTTGGACTCAGAGGCATGGAGGGAGAGGTGAAAATCTGTTAGCCTCCCTGCTTCCAGGCTCAGAGTAGCCAGTGGGTTCCCTAGTAAAGACTGTTGGTGTTGGGGGCTAGGACAAAGCAATGGGGGTAGGAAGGTTAGCAGGGATGTCTGTGTAATCCACTGAGATGGGCGCAGGAAGGGAAGGGAAGCTGCCACAGGTGCTCTGCTCTGCTTCAGAGCAGGGGTGAGACTAGGCTATTGCTCTTAGGAGAATGGAGGGAGAGGTGAACATCTGCTATTAGCATATCTGCTTCCTTGCCCAGTGTGGCCCTTGAGTTCCTGAGGAATGTCTGCTGGAGTTGTCTGGGATGATGCAAGGGTGTGTTCTATTAGAGATGGTGGAGGGTACTGTCATAGGTTTTCTGCTACAGAGCTGTGGCTGAACCTGGGGTATTAGGTCTGGAGGAGCAGAAGGAGAGGTGGAGATCTGCAGTCAGACTACCTGTCCTCCAGCAGCAGTGGCCTATGTGCTTCTAGGAAATGCCTGCCGGACTGAAGCCTAAGATAAAGCAGTGAGTTGGGGGAGGGAGTGTAGGAAGGGAATATATGTGGGATCCCCTGGAAATGGAGCACTGTTGAAGGGTGGCTACAGCAGATGTTCTGTTTTAGAGCTGGGGGATTTGATGCTCTGGACGAGACTGGGGGATTTGACTTGGAGGAGCTGGGGGTGAAGGTTTGCAGTTAGCTTACTTGCTTTCCTACTGCCTGGAGTCTGGTTCTTTGTGATTTATTTATAACTTGCTTGACAAGTAAGTCTATGTAGAAGATGTTAATAATTGTTTTAATTTTATTCTTCTTTAAAGTGAGGTAGCAGTGATCATACATTATCCTCTAAAGATAATTCTTTTTCTTAAGAAATGGAATTTGAATGACAATAGAATTTTGGTCCTTACAAATTTTTGACTTTTATTTACATATTGTGTTTGTACATGCTTATGTGCTTCTGAGAATAGCTTCTGAGATTGGTTCCTCCTCCTATCATGTGTGTCCTGGGGAATCGAACTCAGCTTGTCAGGCTTGAAGGCAGGTCATTTCACTGGCTTGAATTTTGATCCTTTAGTGCTATACTTTTACATTTCGGATACATTTAAATTGTAAACAGGAGCTGATTTTGCAACACAGTATGTGGCTTCTGTTTATTGGATAAGAGCTACTTTAGAAAATGTTTAAGTTTAGGTCTTAGATTCTATAAACTTAATGCCAGAGACATCTAGACTCAGTAAATGTAAAGATGTCTGTTTACTACATGTATCTGGGAACTGCTCTGGAAAACTATAAATTTATCAGCTGTAGTAGGGTTCTGAGAAAAGCAGAAGACTTTTCCAGACAACTGAAAGTTACTTATGATCAGTCTTCCTTCCTTTTTTTTTCTTTTTTGATATAGGATTTTCCAGAGCCTAGGGTGAGCTTGAACTTGGTATTGATTCAGTGGAAGGTGGTCTTAAACTCCTCATCCTTCTGCCTCTACCTCCTCCAAATGCTGGGATTACAGCCCTATGCTATTAAGTCCTGTTTTCTTGTTTTGTTTGTTTTTAAACAAGTTTCTTCCTCTGTATACCTTCTATGTTATGGATCTATAGTCTATAATTAAAAATAACTCCTGCTGGGCAGTGGTGGCGCATGCCTTTAATCCCAGCGCTTGGGAGGCTGAGGCGGGCAGATTTCTGATTTCTGTGTTTGAGGCCAGCCTGGTCTACAGAGTGAGTTCCAGGACAGCCAGAGCTACACAGAGAAGCCCTGTCTTGAAAAAAAAAAGAAAAAAAATAATTCTTAGTCATATTTGCATGTTTACTATTGTGTAGATTCATAGCTGTCTTGTACTAAAACACTTCTTTAAAGATAGCTTTATCACAGTGATATTCAGGGTTTTCTATTTGCACATACTCGAAGCTCTCTGATCCCAGAGTTATTGAGACAATTCTTCGCCTTATTTATTGATTACTTGCCAACTGTTTTCTTGAACTATATAAAATTTTTAATTCTTAAATAAATGACTAGAAAAAAGCAGTGCTCTAGTCAAGCTATAATTTATGATATGAAGAATGGAGATGTGGTATGGTAGTATTATGTTATATGATAATGATGTTGTTTAATGATAGCTTTTTAGAGTTCCTTGAGTTTTCTAGATGGCAAGGGACCAAGACTAACAAAAGCGTTGTTACATTGAACTGGGAATTAAATGAGAGAGAGAGAGAGAGAGAGAGAGAGAGAGAGAGAGACAGACAGACAGACAGACAGACAGACAGACAGACAGAGACTTGGTAGTTATGTTTTCTTAATCTTTAATTTTATGGGTCTTGCAATAGTAGACAGGTTGGCTTTGACTACAGTTGACCTTTAAGGAAATCTGAATGCTTCAAGCTTCATGTGCATTATATTGAACCTCTGCAACGTTTTGTGAACCAAGATTATCTTCTGGATGAAAAGCATGTTTCTGAGAGCCTTTAGAAAGTTCTGGCATCATCAGGATACAAAACATTTGTTTTATCTATTGCTTATCCACTGTGTAATCTTAGGTGGATTAAATTTATGTCATAAGAAATCCCAGAGTCATATTTTTGCAAAATACAGAAACACAGCTTTCGATGCTTTCTTTTCCTTGAAATTTCTAATCAAAATGTTCATTTGCTTTATTTTTATTTTTTTATTTACATTTGTTTTTTAAATAGAGATAAACAAGGCATGAAGTTAGAGGGGTTGGGTGGTGGGGAAGATTTGGGAAGAGATGAGGGAAGGGAAATTGTGATCAGTATGTACTGTATGAACAAGTATTTCCAACTAAAAAATACTGAGTTATAGTAATCATGTTGGTACATAGGTATTCTAGTGCCACTAAGGACTAAGGAATGGTACAAGATGTTTAATATGTATTCTTGTTATTACTGATTCTCTAAAACAATCCAGTTCGATAGGTATAGAATCATGATTTACTACTGAGGGAATTGTATCTTCAAACTATGAAAGAAAAGGACTCCAGTCTGTAGAGATGACTCAGTGGTTAAGAGTGATTGCTGCCCTTGTAAAGGACCCATGTTTGGTTCCCAGTCTCTCATATGATGGCTTAGCCTCCTCTGACCTCCTAAGACTCAAGCATGAGGGTGGTATACATCACCTCACACAAACATATGCACATGCACACATATGTCAATCAGTCATTAGTAAGGAAATACAAGGATTCAAAACAGTAAAATGTGACTTTTTAACCTTTTTTTCTTTTTCTTTTTTTAAAGACAGTATCCCAGGCTGTCCTTGAAATAGTTTGGTAGCCAAGGATGATTCCAAATTTCTGATGTTCCAGCCTTTCCCTTGCTGAATGCTGGGGTTATAGTCATATGCTACTACATATACAGTTAGTGAGATTCTGGGGATTTAACCCAAGTCTTCATGTATGCTAGGCAAGCACTTTACTAATGGGGCTCCATCTCCAAACCCCAGACTATGGTTTAAAGGTAAATTTCAGAATTTCTGGCCTACACCCCATTGTAAAATGAGTGAAAGTTTGAGGTTAGGATAGTCAGGGTAGTGCTTTGGTGACTGTAGATAGAGTAATAGTCAGTCTTTACCCAGAAGGAGAGATGGATTGAACAGATCTTTCTGCTCAGAGACTTTGTGGTTCTCACAGTGTCTTGACTGTTCTGTAGGCTTAATATTTTTTTTCCGTGTCTTAAACAATTAAAAGCAAGCAATGTATACCCTTTTTGGATTACTTTACCTTGTTTTCACTGATTCTCAAAATTGTTTTTATTTACAGAAAAAAATAACATAAGAACTTGCTCTCTGAGGAACTCAAATCCGCTCTCAGAAAATGGATCTATGAAATATTTTGAATAATCTGTTTATGAGCAAGGTTTGAAATATGCACAGATTGAGACCTTACGTCCTCCTGGAAGTCATGCTCCTGTTGTCTATATGGCAGTCTGTAGGTGCTGGTGAGCAAGTTCTGCAGCTGTGCTTTAAAATAACAGCAAATGATCGTCTTTCTTTCTTATGGGTGTGTGGGGCAGGCTGAGCATTGACTCTACTGCTGGGTTACATTTCCAGCCTATAACACATTTTAAAATCTTTATTCCCTTAAACTCTGTTTTAAACATTTCTAAAAGTTTCCCCAAGATAGCAGACTAGACTATCTTCCATTTCTTTTGTAGGCATTTTTGTCTGCCCTGCTGCTCTCTCGGAGAGATTTACCTGAGATTCCCCTTTTCATGTATCTGTTTATACGGGTTGGCAGATGAACTTTCCTGAGGCTGGTGTAGTTTGTGTCTCTATAACAAGACCTGAAGAGAGTTCCCTCCACTTACCTCCAAAACCTTAAAAACCCTATCTCCAAAGTGGTGAGATGCTTGCTCTTACTTAGTAACAAGGACTGTCAGGTATAGAGGAGTAACTACTCAAAACCTCCTGTCTAATAAGGTACATCACAAACTTGCAAGGCCATGCCTGAGTTCCAGTGTGTCAAGTGTGTAGAGGCAGTTGTCAGAGTGGTGGAGAGGTGAGGGGTGTGTGTAAAAGGTTTCACCTTGGTTACCAGTTTGAGTCAAACAAGATACGTGGTAGAGATGAAAATAAGGAATAGATGCTGGGACAAGTTGTTGGAAGTGGCCTAGAGAATTATAGAATAAAATTCGATAGTGCTAGTAATTTCGGGCTTATGAGGGGATCAAAGGAGGAGACTGCAAACAGTAAGGCAACCACAGTAAATTGGCAGCAGTTTTAGGATAGTGCTTATATAGGCCATACACAATATGTTTAAAATACATTTTTGGTTTGTTCCTCATAATATTTGTAGGAGTTTGAATTTGTCTTCATTTCATGGATGAAGAAGTCAGATTGTGTTATTGAAATTCTGCAAGGTATTTGGTTACATTCTGGGTGTATTTTAAGATTCAGGATTAGGAAGAATTACCATGACTTTCTAGATAGATGAGAGAATAAAACTGACAGGAGATCCTAGCAAATGAAAATTTCATTAACCCCTTAACATATAGATAGGTAAGTACACAAATAGTATTCATTTGAAAAACTTTAATTTTTAAATTTTAGTTGTTAAATTTTCAAAAAAATTGAGCCCTATCTATATAACCTTTAAAAGAATTTGATGAGGTCCTTTTTTGATTTCTGAGTTGGCCATTTATCAAGCATGTTTTTGTTTATGACTAAGCATTTAAAATGAAATTCACACAACCTCAGTCATCTTTGCTTCCTGCCTTGTGTGTATTTGTGCTTGATCAGTTCCATCTTACAAAGCTTTTATCTCTATTGCAAACTGGTAAGTCACACAGTGATAAAGCAACTGGTGTTTAATTGCATGTACTTACTCTGCATTTGATGGACAGCCTTGATTTTGGATATTTTTGAGTATGAATAAGAAAACAAAATCTACCTTGGGAATTTTATATTGAACATTAGAGAGATACTGCCACAGGTAGTTATTAAAATGTCCCTTGAAGTCATTCATGATGAATGATGTGTGTGTACCCTTGACCTTCCCTGAAGCCTCTTTTTTTAAAAAGGAAATCTTCATTACCTTAAGCCATTCACCTGTTAAACTTTTCAAATAATTTCCTACTAAGTTTTAATTTTGCAATCTACCTTCTGAATAACTCAAATAATTTTATTATAAGTATTATTTGATGAATACTTCCTAAAGCACATTCTGAGTGAGTAAATCCAACATTATTATGATACTAGTCAGTTGTCTAAAGCTTCATTGTATTATTACCAGAGACCTTCTTTGGCTTAAGTTTCTTAGACTTGCTTTTCAGTACAAGTAGAAGAATGAAAAGGAAGATAAAAGTCATGAGAATTCTTCTAAAGTCTGAATTCTGGATAGGATAACCAGAAGTGGTATTCGAAGTTCTCCAGGTACCTAGAACAACTAACTTTCAGGATATTGTGTCTTATCTTCACTTGTTTGCTTTGCCTGTCTCCTTAAGATGATATTTATTTGAGTGAGAGTGAGTTGACATTGGCTTATGATAAAAAACTAATGATTTCCAGTTTGAAGTTGTGGTTAGGCGTCTCGTGTTTCAGAGCTCAGACTCAGGTGTCTGTCATTGAAGTGGCTAAAACACAGAGAATAGAGATCAGGGGAAATGATTCAGTGGTTTAAGGTATTTGCTGCTGAATCTAACAACCTAAGTTCAATTTCTGTAATGCATATGATAAAAGGAGAGAACTTTCACATGTATGCATGTGTGCACAAGTATGTGTGTGCATACACAGAGACATAGACACAGAGAGACAGACAATAAATGAATGTTTACATTGAGTGATGAACGAAGACCCAGAAAAACAAATCTCCATGTTCTCTTTCATCTGTTATTTCCAACTCCAAATCCTCAGATGTTAGTATACAAATAGAGTAACCACAGAAACTAACTAGGTAAGTATAACTCACTCCTCATCAAAGAAGCCTCTCTTTATAGCAAATGGAAACCATCACAGGAAGCCACAGGTAGACATGATACTGAGAACACTATCTGGGGAAGTCCAGCTCAATGGATACATCATCACAGCTCCTGCATCTATGACTTAGGAAACATTGCAGAAGAGGCAGAAAGATTGTAAGAGCCAAGAAGTCTGCTGTGAAAAGGTCCCTCCTAGAAAAAGTTGCATAAATAAGATCAGAAAATGGCAGTATCAGTGGCCATCAGTTAATGTGAAAAGTGGAAACTTTCACAGGGTCCCAACCTCAGATAAAGAACTATGGGCAAATAATAGCTGGTAGGAGAATGATTCTGTCCCAGGGATGAGCTCCCTATTTGTTGTCCACTGCAGAGTGGTCAGCTGTAAAGTCATATACACACAAACAATAAAAATGGACACAGAAGATATGTATTTGTGCATACACATACACACATATACACATGCATACGCACACATACACACATTTGTCTGCAACAATAATCATC
>BTHU01000003.1:92428478-92588478 GCA_036184795.1 Tokudaia tokunoshimensis | reverse complement strand
GAAGTAGAATTTGGAGGTTTCAGTAATGTGTTCTGACTCTTTTTAGCATATATGTTAGGAGAAAATGGAAACAAGATCACCTATTTGTATCAAGTATACAATTCTACAAATTTGTTGGACTTAATAGAATTCATTTTGCTCATTTTTATTAGGAAAAACTAGGATTTTTTTTTTGAAGCTTAGAATAAAAAAGGTAGACAAAGAATTTCAGGTTTATGAAATTAGAAATTTACATTGTTTATATTGGTTTAAAGTTGTCATGGTTGTTTTATTGAGATTTTAAATTGAGAAAGTAAATTTAGATTTACTTTTTTGTCAGGTGTAATATTTTCTGCACTGAATTTTAGGTGTTTATCTCAAGGTATTGTGATCCTGACACTTGTTGCTAAGTGAAAGTGGTAAAAATGTTAATGCTTCATTTCAGCTAAAACATTTTTGTTTTTAAAAAGTTTGTCCAGAACATAATGTGTAAAATATTATATACTGTGTGCTAGAAACATATGACAGGACTCTGGTTTCATTTTTTGACCTTGTAGCTTCATATTGAAGTACACTGAGGTAACTAAATGTATTAAGTTGTTGCATATAGCATTACAGCAGGAAGACCATGCTGCAGGGTTCCTATGTATTTCACTTCTTGCACATGGACATTGTCATTGGGCTTGTGTCCACTTGTTCCTTCTCCATTTGACCCAGTTTCCTTTATGCTTTACAAGGTTTAGAATCTATCCTAAAACAAATCTTGGCCTTTGCCAACTGCTTCTCTTGGCTCCCTGAAGGAACAGAGTAGGTTAATCTACTGTTCTAGGCCATAGTTGTTTTTATTCAGATACTCAATTGTGATAAGATTTTACTTCTATTGCTGTCTAGGCTGACTGGTAAAATATATGCCTCTGTATCTTTAGTAGCCACATAAAATATAGTTGCCTGGCCTATACTTGTCAAGGGATATAATCTCACTGCTATGCAGAACCTTTTGGAAGCTTTGCCAAAAGTAACAATATTTATAGAGCAATCCTTGAAGGATATATAGTATGTCTGTTTCTTTACCAGTTTAAAGTCCACCTCTTAGTTAAGCCCAAGTCTTAGATCTAGATTCACTCAATTGACCTTTTCTAGACTGAGTTGGTTTTTGGCATGTGGTCTATTTAGGAAGGTTGTTGGAAACTGAAATTGAATGGACAGTTTATTTTAAGAATGATTTCAGTATCAGGGCAGTTGTACCTGAATTGATCAGTTGGTTAATTTTTTGTTATGTGAATGTTATGAAATTGCTTCTTTTGGGATACTTTCAAAAAGATGAAGCTGTGAGTTTTTTTCTGATTCTCACAAAGAGTCTAGTGACCTTCCCCTTTCCTACTCCTTTCTCAAGATTTCATAGTTCTTTCCTGGAATGATACGTGAGGTTATGAATGGGAAATTATACACATAGGTGCTAGACATTGTGAGGGTCACACAGAGTATTAATGTGGTTTATGAACTAGAGCATGTAGGTTAGGGAAGATAGTCAACAAGAGCATGGTGACACTCTATATTCTTTTGTCTTGCATTTCTTCTGGTCCCGCACTCAGGGCGGCCCCTGATGGCTACAGTGGAAGCCTTGTTTGCTTTTCTCCCTCTTTGTATTTACTGATTTGTTTTTTTCTCTAAAAGCCATTTAGTCCTGTGGAACCACATAATTGCAATATAGTGGCTAAAATTCTAAGAAAAAAGAGGTCGAGGAAAAGTTGGTTTTTTTTTTTTTGAGCCTGAAAATAAGAGAAAAATTCCAGAAAGGAAAAAACTTGGAATAGGTGATTCTCTGTTTTCAGCTTGATTTGCACAAGAACTGGGCTCAGCTCTGGGTTGCACTTGAGTGGACAGATTCAACACAGGCATCAAAAGCTTTGAAACTCAAGTGACATTGAACCACAGAGACAGTAAGACAGAGAACATTTGATCTAAATTAAATTGGGTTAATTGCTTGTTAAAACAACTAAATTGATAGGCTGTAGAGGATTTTGTTTAGGTTGTAGAGTTTCATAACATACTACTCAGTATGTTTTGGATAGAATCCAAAAATACTCAACATACTGACAACTGAGAAAAATGTAACCAGGATTTAAGGGAGAGATAATCAACAGATGTCAGCTTCAAGATGGACTAAATGGTGGAATTTTCAGATGAAGACTTAAATGCAGTTATAACTTTGACTCTGAAGTAAAACTAAACACTTCTGAAACAAATAGAAAGTTATAATAAAAATTATGTTGACTTTGTGTGTGTGTGTGTGTGTGTGTGTGTGTGTGTGTGTGTGTGTAAATGTGTGCCCATGAGGAGGTCAAGGACAACTTGTGTGACTTGGTTCTCTCTTTCTCCCGAGTTGGTTTTCTTTTCTTTTTTAAAATGATTTATTTTTGTTTTATGTACATTGGTGTTTTGCCTGCATACATGTCTGAATGAAGGTGTTGGGTCTCCTGCAACTGGAATTGCAGACAGTTGTGAGCTGCCATGTTGATGCTTGAAATTGAACCTGGATCCTCTGGAAGTGAAGCCAGCTCCTGTTTTTCTTCATTTACCATGTTGATTCCAGAGGTTGAACTCAGGCTTAGCAGCAGTTCTACTTGCTGAACCATCTGACTGACACATAATATAGCTGCTTAATAGAGAAATAGAAACTATTAAAACAAATAAAAAAATTTAAGTGCATATTTTAGAACTGAAAAATATAGTATCTGTTCTGGACTTCTGTCCCCTTGGTATACTATGACTATTGCTGTCTTGAAGTAAAAGAAGCTATGGTTTCCTACAGAGATTGGGCAGGCTAACATTCCCTCCTTACTTTTTCTGTCATTTGAAGAGGTAACTTTATCGGACTTAGCACTTTCCATGGGAAGTTGCTTTCAGAACATGAAATCTATTGTCTCATGCTTTTTAGCCTTTGAGGGTTACTGATAAGATCTGATGAGAGTCCAGTGTTTCTGTTGGTGATTCTCCCTTACAGATTTTGATATTGCTTATTTGCTTTGATTTTTGACATGCCATGGAGAGGTTCTTATCTATTGTCATGTTGGGGTCTAATTCATCTTGTATTTGGAGTTGTAGCCATGCTTCTGTTTTCCTCTCTGATGTAGGAATGTGGAATTTCATTGGTTCTGTTCCCTTTCCTCAACATCCATGGGCTTGTTCTACTTTATTGGTGATGTTTTTAGTCTCCTCCCCCCCCTCCTCCCCTCCTCTCCCCTCCCCTCCCCTCCTCTCCTCTCCCTTAATTCTTCTCCCCTCCAGTCTCCTCTCCCCTCCAGTCTCCTCTCCCCCTCTCTCCCATCCATCCCTCCCTCCTTCCCTCCCTCCCTCCCTCCCTCCCTCCTTTTCTCTCTCTTTTTAAAATTATTTTAATTAGATATTTTCTTTATTTACATTTCAAATGTTATCCCCTTTACTGACTTCCCCTCTGAAAACCCCTTATCCCATCCCCCTTCCCCCTGCTTAACAACCCACCCACTCCTGTTTCCCTGTCCTGGTATTCCCCTATATTGGGGCATCAAGCCTTCTAAGGACCAAGGGCCTCTCCTCTGCTACATATGCAGCTGGAGCCATGGGTTCATGTGTACTCTTTGGTTTGGTGGTTTAGTCCCTGGGAACTCTGGGGGTACTAGGTGGCTCATATTGATTGTTGTTCCTCCTATGGCACTGCAAACCCCTTCAGCTTCTTGGGTCCTTTCTTTAGCTCCTCCATTGGGGACCCTGTGCTTAGTCCAATGGTTGGCTGAGAACATCCCCCTCTGTATTTGTTAGGCACTGGCAGAGTCTCTCAGAATCCACAATTTGGTCTTCCTTCTTCTCGAGTTTCATGTGGTCTGTGAATTGTATCTTGGGTATTCCGAGCTTCTGGGTTAATATCCACTTATCAGTGACTGCATACCATGTGTGTTCTTTTGTGATTGGGTTACTTCACTCAGGATGGTATTTTCCAGAATTCATTATTTTTAATAGCTGAGTAATACTCCATTGTGTAAATGTACCACATTTTCTTTATCCATTCCTCTGTTGAGGATTGTCTGGGTTCTTTCCAGCTTCTGGCTATTATAAATAAGGCTGCTATGAACATAGTGGAGCATGTGTCCTTATTACATGTTAGAACATCTTCTGGGTATATGCCCAGGAGTTGTATAGCAGGGTCCTCAGGTAGTAGTACCATGTCCAATTTTCAGAGTCTATGCCAGCCATATGTTGGTCTACGTAACAGATTGTAGGACAGCCAGTCAGGGCTACATAGACCTTGTCATAACCCCCACACCTCTCCAAATGAGAAAAGAAATGTTTTAACTGTTTGTAATTTTAGGATTCAATGAAATATTTTTTGTGTTTGTATATTTAAAACTTTTTTATTTTAAAATTTTGTTAGTTTTGTGTATATGGGTGTTTTGGATATATGTTTGCACACCATATCATGTCTGGTCCACCTGGATGCCAGAAGAGGGCTTAAGATCCCCTGGAACTGGAGTCACAGACAGTTGTGAATTGTCGTGGGATTCTGGGAGTCCAACCCTGACCTTCTATAAGAGCAGTAATTTGCTCTTGACTGCAGAACTATCTCTCTAGCATTACCCATTCTGCTTTGACAGTCAAGCTTTTAGTAATGTTTCCTCCTGTGCTAACTAGTAAACTCTGAAATTAGAAATGAAGAAAGGCGTATTTTGACTGTAGCTTCTAATGAACAGTTTTTATGGAGTGTTGAGCAAGATGTTAAAGGAAAGGAATATATTAGTAAGTTTTCCTAAAATTAAAGAGATGCTGTCATCTCAGGATGGTAGTGGTGCACACCTTTGATCCCAACATGAGGAAGCAGAGACAGGCGGATCTCTGAGTTTGAGGCCAGCTGGGTCTACAAATTGAATTCCAGATGGCCTTGAGCTACAAAGAGAAATGCTGTCTAGAAAAACAAAAAAGACAAAATGCTGTCATCTTTCCTATTAGGTATTAATCCTGTTTATTTTTACTTTTAGAAATAATTTTTGGTCTTTACTGGAATATTCTTGCTATTTTAACTTGTTATTTTAACTGAGCTTATATGTAAATAAATTTAAATTTTAGCAATGAATTAAATGTCACTTCAGTGATTGGCTGATCATTCATTCAGTGAAAACTTTGCATTTGAATTAGTGTTAATCATTTACTTAAGAAAAAGAACGTATCCTCACACCCTTTAGGAAAAAAAAAATCTTGATTTGACCAGGGACATATGGATTTTTTTTTTTAAACAGTCATGGGCTAAAGATACAGAACAGTGGTCTTTTTGTGTACAAACCTGAGCAGGGAGTGGGGGATGATAAGAAGGACATTCTTGTTTATGTATTTATATGTTACACCTATTTGTCTGTCTGTCTTAATTAGGTTTACTAATGCTGTGATGTCACATCATGACCAAAAGTAATTTGTGAAGTGGTTTATTTCGCTCAGAATTTCTTTCATATAACAGTTCATTAACAAAAGCAGTGAGAGTAGGAACCTGAAGGCAGGAGCTGATGCAGAGGCCATGGAGAGGTGTTGCTTACTGACTTGCTCATCATGACTTGCCCCACCTGCTTTCTTATGAAGCCTAAGACCACCAGTACAGTGATGACATCACCCACAATGGGCTGGGTCTTTCCCCCACCAATCCCTAATTAAGAAATACCCTACAGTTGGATCTCACGGAAGTATTTTTCTCAGTTGAGGTTCCCTTCTTTCAGATAACTCTAGCCTATGTAAAGTTGACATTGAAGTTAGCCAGCACACTATCTATCATTTCCAATCTATTGAATCACAGTTGCAGATTTGGATAAGAACAAGGGTTATTTATCTGCGGCTCTTATATGATAAATTATTTATACTTGAAAACAATCATGGTTGGTACAGTTGGGGTAAACAGACCATTTGATCATAAGACAATATTGCAAAGTCTATTTACTTTCTCTAGTTTTGTTGAATCTGGTGTTTTGACAAAGTTATTAGGTACAAGCTACATATCAAACATGAATTTGAAATGTATTTTTAAGCAAAATTATACTTGCTTTTTACAAAATCGAGATCTTATATTTTAATTTTTATTTCAGGTGTTCTGTTCTTTACAAAGTTTGGCCTGTTTTGTTCCTACTGTTTATCTGAATATACAGTATATATTCTCCATAAAAGTTAAACTTACTACATGCACTAGCAGTTCTCCTTTTATGACCAGCTCCAAAGAAATGGAAGCACATGTTCGTATAAAATCTTGTGCACAGACATTCTCAGAAGGGTTACTCATAGCTTCGGAAATGCTCCTGATTTCATCAATCCATAAAAAAATGTGTAAGTATGTGGTGGAATATTATTCAGCAATGAAAACAAAGAACTGCTGACCACTGTGATGTGGACAAACTTAACGAACTGCGGTCGTGAAAGAGACCATGTGCTTCACTCTTCCACTTGTGTAAAATATCCAGAAATGGCAGGCATGTACAGACAGAAGCTGGGATTGATTAGTGGTTTATAGTATATGAATATGAGGAGTCATCTGGGATGAAGCAAATGTTCTAAACACTGACAGGTGTTAATGGGGCAGTATCTTTGTACACAGAAATTCAATTGTATACATGAAATGGGTGAATTTTATGACATTTAAATTATATCTGAACAAAGCTATCTAAAATGAATAAGCATGATAGTTTTAGTATTGGGATTGCCGCAACTGCAGATCTTGTCTCCATAATTGGCATTTGATAGCTATTTAAGGGATGATTTATCTACTTTTAAATGACTTGAACTTTCAAATTTAAGACGAAGTGAGTAGTCAAAAAGATATTAAAGTTAAAATTGAACTAGTCGTAGTATCCTGGAAGGTATTCCAGAGACATGTCCAAACCAGTAAGTTAGGCAAGTGACATTTATTCATTCATTCATTCATTTATTTATTTATTTATTTATTTATTTATTTATTTATCTATCTAAAACATCTTAGTGAAATGTCAGGTAATGGATAAATGTAGGAAGCTGTAAATGGTTAGCACAGTGAGCTCTTGTTCAGACTTCTTCACTCCCTCATTCTTCTCATATTTCCATCAGTAGCCTTAATACAGGGTTACTGTTTAAACTTTATATACATGGAAGTAGACTTATTGTGTAATATTGTTCTAACTTGATAGAGGATCTTCCTGTGTATCTCAGACTAGCTTTGAACTCTCCATTCTTTTGCTTTCAGTCTTAAGTATATCTTCCTAGTAACTAACTAATGAAGTTAAATGTTTCTTGTTTTAGTTGATCATTTAGATTATTTAAAAAATGAAATGCTTGTTTCAATAAATCTCTTGAAGGTAGTTGTTTGTGTGTGTGTACGTGTGTGTGAGTGTATGTGTGTGTGTGTGTGTGTGTGTAGTCACTGTTTTAATTTTATATTCAATTGGCTTATTTCTTAATCATTCAAAAGAGGGGTTTTTTTTGTTTTGTTTTCTTTTGGGTTTTTTTTTTTTTTTGCTTTGTTTTGTATTTTTATTTTTTTGAAACAGGCTTTCTCTGTGTAGCTTTGGCTATCCTAGAACTTACTCTGCAGACCATATTGGCCTTGAACTCACAGAGATCTGACTGACTCTGCCTCCTGAGTGCTGGGATTAAAGGCCTGCATCACTACTGCCCAGGGATTCTCATATGAGTTTTAAAGTTTTAAAAATGTATTCTAATTATAAGGCTTTTAAAAACTATTATTTCAGATGTATCATATTGTCTTCTAATTGTCCTTAATTTCAAAGTTGGTTTGCTTGGTGTTTTATATTGTGTGTATGTGTGTGTGTCTGTGTTTATATTTAAGAAGTTATTTATGAACTCAAGGTTGTGAAGAGAACCTGTTTAGAAACTCTCTTTAACTCATAAATCTGGAATTATTATTATTATTATCATTATTTATTTTATAAGTGAGGTATGTGGTTCATTTCTTCTTTATGAGGGTTAGTTTTGATTACTGAACTCATACTAGGAAGTCTTCTAAATGTTCAGAATACATATGGAATTTGAGATTTGTCTGGGCAATATAAGTTCCTGGCTCAAAATACCAGAAACTAAACCAACCGACTCACCCACCCACCCACCCACCAAACAACCAAACAACCAAACAATCCCCAAACCTTTTATGTTTGAGACAGGATCTTGCCAAATTTACCTAGGCTGGTCTTGAACTTTCTTCCTCAGCCTCCTGAGTAACTGCACCATGCATGGTGTTTTAGTTACTCTTCCATTGCTATGCTAAACTACAAAGGCTTTATTGTGGTCTGCAGTTCCCAAGAAGTAAAATTCTCATGGCAAGAAGGCATGGCCTACTTTGGAGGCAGGCCCAGAAAGCTAGTTTATCATTGGGATTTCATTGAGTCTATAAATCTATATGGAGATAATTGACATTAAAATTTCTGTTTTTACTATATGTTAGTTGTGAGTTGTATGTTTAAGTTTTCAGATTTATTTGCAAGGTGTTTTTTCATCTTTAGTTTTTATGTCTATAGATTCTGTTTTGATAATCTTTTTTGTGTTGTTAGTACTTATTTGAACATGTTTTAAAAATCATTCTATAAACTTTGTTTCTTTTTGTACAATTAAGCCATGGGTTCCCAGGGCACAGGCTCCAGCAGCTTGAATTCCTTCCATTGGTCCTCACAGTGTAATTCTGTCTTCTGTGGCTGGAGCAGCCTGGCTCTTTAGTTGAACTCCAGTGCCTTCCCCTTTAGCTTCCTTTTTTCTTCCCTGATTGTTTTTTTCCTCATCCATTTCAGGAAGCTGTGTGGCTCTCAGAGCACAAACCACATATTTGTTCTCTTGGGGGAATGTCATCCATAACTTCTGGTGTACTGTGGTGCCCGGGGCTTGGTGACGTAACTAACCCTGATAATGCATATGAAGCATTCTTTTGGAACAGTGCCCCATCCCCTTGATGTCTACAGTATCAGTCTTCACATAGAATCTCATGTACATAGTCAAAGAAACAACTCCATGTTTCCTAAAAGGCCTAGAAAACAGATAAAGGCACCCCTCCCCCTTTCCCTTTATGTTTCTTTTCATTTTGGTGTGTTATTGGAAGATGAATCTGCAGCTGAAGACAAATTTTCTATTTTTTAAAAAATTTATTACATTGTCTAGTTTCTCTCTCTCTCTCTCTCTCTCTCTCTCTCTGTGTGTGTGTGTGTGTGTGTGTGTGTGTGTGTGTGTGTGTAGGCTGTCAAGTACCACAGCAAACCAATGGAAGTCAATTTACAGGAATCAGTTGTTGATTTCTACCATATAGTCCTGTGTATTGGCAGTAAAGCACCTTTACCAACTGTGTCATCTATCTAGCCCAAGATTGATTAATCTTAAAAATATTCCCAGAGTAGTAACTATTGGTTTCATTGATCTTTCTCTTATTTCTTTCTCATCACTAATTTTTGCTTTAATTGTTCTTTTTTTGTTGTTGTTTTGTTTTCTCATTCATTTTTTGGTGGTGTTAGGTATCAAATCCAGGGTCTTATGAATGCTGCTAAACTATAGATTCTACCATTCTCTTCTTTAAATTTAATTTGTCATACATGTTTAAATGAATTCTTGAAATGGGTGTAATATATATGAATGAAGTTTTCTGTCAGCACAGTTTAGTCTCCCTGTCCTGTGAGTTTCATGTGGTGTTTTTAGTATCATTTGCTTAAGATTACTTTTTAGTTTCCATTTGTGATGTTTTCTTTGAGAATTAAGTACAAATGCATTTAGAAATTTCCAAACACAAAGTGATTTTTCTTTTTTACTTATCTTTGTCTTTATTGTTTTCTAGCATAATTTACTTCTGGTTCTTTGATCAGAGAACATATTCAATGTACTTTCAATCCTCTAAAATATGTAAAGAATTCCCTATGATCTGGTAGATGGCCAGTTTTTATAAATATTATGCCTACATCTTAACATATTTTTAGTTCTTATTTGAATCTTGTTCATATGCTAGTTAGGTCAAATTTTAAATTTTGCTTAAATATTTTATCATCTTACTGATCTTTAGACTTCCTCTTTTCTTGGTTATTGAAGTTTGTTTTTTTTTAGTATAGAATAGAGTTTATTCAGGGCATGGGGAAGAGAGTTAAGACGGTAGTAGAGGCAGAGAAAGGCAGAGAGAGGGAGAGAGAGAGAGTAGAGAAGAATAGAGGCCGGCCATGGCCATAAGCATGTGGAGAGAGAGGGAAGGGAATGGGGGAAGGGAGGGGAAAAGGGTGAGGGGACAGGGAGCAAGAAAGGAAGAGCCCAAGAGAGAAGACAACAAGAGTTGTAATACATTTCTTGCTTTATTATCTGGTCTCAGGGTCTTGGCCTCTTTAGCAGTATTAGATATGGGTCTCATCTCATTGAGTGTCCCATAAATCCAATTTCAAAAAGTTATTGGTTGGTACAGTAACAGACATGTAGATCAATGGAACAGAATTGAAGACCCAGAAATGAATCCATACTCCTATGGTCACTTGATCTTTGACAAAGGAGCTAAAACCATCCAGTGGAAAAAAGATAGCCTTTTCAACAAATGGTGCTGGCTTAGCTGGAGGTCAACATGCAGAAGAATGCAAATTGACCCATCCTTATCTCCTTGCACTAAGCTCAATTCTAAGTGGATCAAAGATCTCCACATAAAACCAGACACACTGAAACTAATAGAAGGGAAACTAGGGAAGAACCTTGAACATATGGGCACAGGGGAGAATTTCCTGAACAGAACTCCAATAGCTTATGCTCTAAGATCAAGAATAGACAAATGGGACCTCATTAAATTACAAAGTTTTTGCAAGCCAAAAGACACTGTCAAAAAGACAAAGTGTCAACCAACTAACTGGGAAATGATCTTTACCAACCTTACATCCGACAGAGGGCTAATATCCAAGATATACAAAGAACTCAAGAAGTTAAACTCCAGAGAGGCAAGTAACCCTATTAAAAAATGGGGTACAGAGCTACACAAAGAGTTCTCACCTGAAGAATATCTAATGGCTGAGAAGCACCTAAAGAGATGTTCATCATCCTTAGTCATTAGGGAAATGCAAATCAAAACAACCCTGAGATTCCATCTCACACCAGTCAGGATGGCTAAGATCAAAAACACAGGAGACAGCAGTTGTTGGCGAGGATGTGGAGAAAGAGGAACACTCCTCCACTGCTGGTGGAATTGCAGGCTGGTACAACCATTCTGGAAAGCAGTCTGGCGGTTCCTCAGAAAACTGGGCATGACACTCCCGGAGGATCCGGCTATACCACTCCTGGGCATATACCCAGAGACTTTACCTGCATGCAATAAGGACACATGCTCCACTATGTTCATAGCAGCCTTATTTATAATAGCCAGAAGCTGGAAAGAACCCAGATGTCCCTCAACGGAGGAATGGATTCAGAAGATGTGGTATATCTACACAATGGAATACTACTCTGCAATTAAAAACAATGAATTCACGAAATTCCTAGGCAAATGGTCAGAACTTGAAAATATCATCCTTAGTGAGGTAACCCACTCACGAAAGAACACACATGGTATGCAGTCATTGATAAGGGGATATTGACCCAGAATCTCGGAATACCCTAGACACAATCCGCATATCAATAGATTTCTAAAAAGATGGAAGGAGAGACCCCTGGTCCTGGAAAGACTGGATGTAGGGGAACGCCAGGACAGAGTAACGAGAGGGGGTTGAATGGAGAAAAGAGGGAGGGAAGGGGGCTTATGGGACTTTCGGGGAGGGAGGAAACGGGAAAGGGGAAGTGATTTGGAATGTAAATTAAAAAAAAAAGTTATTGGTGACTCCCATAGCATTTGTGCCACTATTGTACCAGTGATCTTGCAGGCAGGTTTTAGTTGTGAGTTTCAGGGTTTATAACTAAGTAATATTGATGATTACTTTACACGCTAAGTACCTTCTAGCACTATATGACTATAAATGCTAGTCAGTAGGGGTGAAGGGGTGAAGCTTCTAGTTGGATAGCAGCTTGTTGTCTCCATGTTTAATGGCCTAAGATAGTTATGTCATCAGTAATATAGCCTTACCATCAGGTTGTGGAGACTAGCCTTAGCCATAGCCTGTGATGTTAGGGGTAGGGGTAGGATCTATGGGACCCCTTTGTCTAAGGACTCACCTAGATATAACCCAACCTAACCCATTCTTAGCTCCTCTATAGTTGGTTGTATGTATAGTGATATGACATATTAATCCTAATTTGCATTTTGAACTCTTTAGTGATGTAGAACGTATTATCTAGTCCATATTTGATATCCATGTGTTCTCTTGGTGAAATGTCTTGTTTTGTTAATTTTTCTAATTGAATTGCATTTATTTTTTAGTTTTAATAAATCTTTTTAATTTTAATTGTTAATATTTCAAATCTCATTATGTTGCCCAGACTGGCTACAAACTACTAGGCTTCAGCAGTCCTCCTGTTTTAGCTTTTGAGTAGCTTGAGAATACTGGCAAGCAACCCCACTTTGCAATGGGTGGTTACCAAATACTTTCTTTCAGTAATAGCTTGTCTTTTCATTCTCTCTTTTTTTTAAATATTTATAAGCTGCACACCTAGATTGGGCAGATATACCACTCTACCCTACTCTATTCCCCAGCTATGAGATCTCTTGCTACTTGTGGTTCCTCCAGGCCACATGGTCCTGCTCCATTATCCACCTCTTCTTCCTCTATCTTCCTCTCTCTCTCTGTCCCTCTGTCTAGTCTTCTCCTTTCTTCCTTCCCCTCTGTTCTCTAAAACTTGCAGCCCCACCTTTTCTTCCACTGCCCAATCACAGGCTCTAGCCTTTATTTGACCAGTTAAAATGGGCAGCAGGGTTCACATGGAACCATCTGAGTACATGATCCACTCCTCATCAGGGAGCAGGATTAACATGAAAATACAAACAGCACCAAGGCAAACCAGAGCAGATGCCACTCTACAAGTATAGCAGAATGTCATTAGGAATCATTCCATTGACTTTTTTTTTCCTATTTGTGGTTGGTTCTATCTTGGGTCTGTGGGTTATCCAGCCTTTGGTTCTTGGCTCTCTGGGCAGTATCAAGGGTGGGCTTACTCTCATGGCATGGGTCTCCAGCTAGATCAGTCATTGGTTGAACACTCCCACTATTTCTGTGTCATCTTTCTCCAGCACATCTTTTAGGCAGGATAAATTGTAGGTTGAAGGTTTTATAGCTGGGTCGGTGTTCCAATCCCTCCACTGGAAGTCTTAACTGGTGACAGGAGATGGCCATTTCAGGCTCCATATTCTCCATTATTAGGAAGTCTTAGCTAGGGTTACCTTCATCTATTCCTGGGAGTTTCCATGGCCCCAGGTTTCTAGCTTGTCCCAGAGAGGCTCACTGATTCCATTTGTCTCTCCCAGAACTCTTTCCCTCTGTCTTTCACTCACCTGATCCCTTTTGTACCTATTCCCAGACACAACCACTGTCCACAGACCTTTCCAGGGCAAAAGTTTTAACTTTTGATAAAGTCTAATTTTCTTATTTTTTCTTCTGCATATTAGGGTTTTGGTGTCATTTATAAGAACTCTTTGCCAAAAATTGGATTTTGAATTTTTTTCTGTTTTCTTATCTTCAAGCCTAGGGTTCTCTTTGTGCTAATATTTATAGAAAATATAAGGTTTAGTCTCTCTTTCTCTCTCTCTCTCTCTGTGTGTGTGTGTGTGTGTATATATACATATACACATATGCATGCATTTTTTTTTTGAGACAAGGTGTCACAATATGGCTCTGGCTGACCTGGAACTCACTATGTAGAAGAGATTGATCTCAAACTTACTGAGATCCACATACCTCTGACCGCTGAGCGCTAGGAGTAAGGGAATGTACCACATCTCTGACTCATATTTATATAATCCTTAAACTCTTTCAATAACTAATGAGTGGTCAGGACTGGCTGTTATTCAACAGTTAGTTGTAAAATAATTTCTGGCACTGAAAGTTTTAAAAAATGCTTTCCTTTGCTCTATTGGAGAATACTAGTTAGAGCTTAGGGGATAAAGGCAGAAAATGAATTTGGTATGTGTGGCATGTTAGGTATTATCCTTGGAACTTTATAATATATATTAGAGTTATAGCTATAGATACATTAGAATAATTTTTGTGGTCTGGGGAAAATTATATTTTGCAAGGGAGCAATGATCCCAGAGCTCATAGTATGTGGCAAAGCCGTTTGTACACTAGATCACTCCTTTGTGTGTGTGTATATATATTTATATGTGTATATATGTATATATAATATATACATATTTTATAGAAAAATTAAGAGAGTGTACATCATGTTAAAATTTGCTTTATGAGTTTTCTTAACTATTGTTATAGTATGGATAATTCAGAACAATCTAAATTTGAACCCAAATAACTTACAATGCTATAATGTTAATTGTAGTCATGCTTATTTACTGGTAAGAACAGAAAGTGCCATTAATTTCTAATATACATTAAGATGTTTATTGTTCATAGAAAAAGATCACTTCAATATTTAAATGTATTAAGGAAAAATTATGTAACTTTAGACTTTAAGAGACAGGATAGAAATTGGGATTGTAGTACATGAATTTACTTATTTAAAATGAATATTTGAATATCTTTTGTTAGAAGCCTAGTTCTAGGTATTTGAGATACATTTGTTAAATAAAAACTGTTGTGTCGATCTTGTTGAGGTGTGTGAGCAAGGATAAACAATAAATACAATCCAGATAGCACTGGAGTATGTTTCATACAGTAGAAAAGAAGACAGGGTAGGAGTGTTGGAAAGGGTAGGTTGGGAGAATTCATACTTCAGTATTAACAAGGTAGGAATGACAGCTTAATGAAGAAAAGGTATTTAGGCAAGGGCTAGAAGGAGGTTATGGGATCTGAGATATCTGGGGAACCGTGCTAGCAAAGTAGGAAGAGTTAATTCAAAGGCTGGAAGGCAGAAAGATGTTAGATGTGTTTCAGTCTTCTGAATTTTATGTTGGTCACAAATCATTTGTGAAGTTCACAATGTCAAACATAAAACTGACACTTAATGAACACAGCTATAGTAATTTTATGGGTTCCTTTTCTCAGGTGCTAGGGACACTCTCCAGCTGGGGTTCACACTGGCCTTAAGTCGGCCAGAGAGTATAGCTTTATTTTCATCCCTTCGTAACTCACTCACCTGCCAGGTTAGACCTCTTAAAGATTTCGGCATAGCGTGTGCCTTTAGGCACTTTCCAGGGCTTGGCATTCTGGGCTCTCTGACTTACTCAGGACTGAACCTGAGAACTTAGGGCAATATTGGATTTCCAGAGTTAATGTGACCCAAGTAGTGATGGAAACTAAACTGCACTGAGAGTTGTATGGAAGCCTTTTCTGTAGTAACCCCCTTGCCAAGACTGTGTGCTTCATAGAGTAAGGATCTTGCCCAGCTGAGGTATCCTGCTGGCCCTGACACTATTTAATAAAAGAAAGGAATGTCTTTGTATTGTTTGTGTAAGTTGATATTCTACTGAACTTATAGGTAATTTGTTGTAAATTCAATTATTTAGGAAGTTACAATTTCTAAAGTCTTATTCTTATTTTAAAATGAAAATATTAGTTGAAAATAAGCATGGTTATAATTATATATAATTACATATTTAAACCACTTTTCCCTGAGGAACTCAGGGCAGTGCTGGTAAAATAAGTTATATAAAGTAAAAAAACAAAACCAAACCAATAAGTTTTAATGCAGGACTACTATTGCCTTTACTGTAGCTAATAATCCATACGTGCTGTTGTTTTAATGATGTTCCATTTTGTTGTTTGGGGGATAGTTGTTGTTGATGCTTCCAGTAATATAAAGTCATTTATTTATATTGTATCTTGAGTTTGAATTTAAGATTATTTTTTATTAGGTCACGCTGAAATCGTGTAGGATAAAGATAAGGCATAAATAAAAAAGAGCTATGACTTCTTAATTTTCAATCAGTTATTTAGGATATTTTTAGCTAAGATATTCATTGTTACTTCTCTGGATTTTTTTCAGTATGAACCAAGAGCCAAAAGACACTAGCATTGTCTCATTTAAAAACTTGTGCTTCCTATTATGACTTTTCAAAAAAAGTTAAAATCAATTTTAAAGTACTTGCTTCAAATTAAGGAATATATTAATGTGTTCTCTGATTTCAACTATTCCTTTCTCTTGTACCCAAGCATACACTATACAGAAATACTGTGAAAATCTGAGATTTTTTTTTTGTTGTTGCTGTTTTTGTTTTTGTTGTTTTTTTTTAATGAAATATGGTGATCTTTGGGATAATTCATGCCTAGGGTATCTCACTTTCTCCAATTTATTTTATTGCTATGAAAGCCCTTTATTATTCCAACTAAAATATTGACATAAACAATTTAAGACTATTCATAGATTTGGAATAGAAGCACAAACAATAAGAAAGTAATTGAAAATCATAGTATTATTCTGACTTTAAACGACCCAATCTATACAGAATGATTTTTTCTTAAAGATGTTAATTGGGTTTTATATAGATAAATTTAAAGGAGTTTTTTTTAGTAAAACATGTATTAATAGTCTTTGTTTTTGTTGCTTTGTGTTTTTTTTTTTCAAGACAAGTTTTTTCTGTGTTGCTCTGGCTGTCTTGACTTGTTCTGTAGGCCAGCCAACTAGCTTCAAACTCAGAGATTCACCTGCCTCTGCCTCCCCAGTGCTAGAATTAAAAGTGTGCAGCACCACAGCTGGGCATATTGTTAGTATTGTATGATCAAATTTATAACTATAAAATTTATTTACTGGAGAATGATTTTTTTATTTTGACTATGAAGAAATTATTAAGTTAGGTTAAAAATATTAGAGTTTGATTGCACAGCTCTCACAGCTATTACACAGTTACTGTACTTATTGTTTCAGATTTTGTTCTAGTTCATAGATTTCATGAATGCAAAAATTTAAGTTATGGGCTTAGCTTCTGCATATTACAAAGCAGATTAAGTTGATAGCTTTTAATTTCAAAATAAGATAGTAGAACAAAAGTTGATGCTTAATTGTTTAACTTTGCACACATCTACCTTATTATTTAAAGAAAGTAGCTCACTATCTTTAATGGTGAAATAGACTCATTTCTATTATGTATTTGGTTAAATGGAAAAATAAAACTTTCAAGGTTCAAGTTTAGTTGATAAGCACTCTGTGTTTTCACTCCTTTCCATCTCAGACAATGCAGGAATTTCTTTCATTTTTGTATTGACTGATAATGCAATAACTGGCTTCAATATTCTGTTTCGTGTGTGTGTGTGTGTGTGTGTGTGTGTGTGTGTGTATGTGTGTCTGTGGTGGGGTTCATTTTCTCCAACAAAAGTTATTACTCTGTTAAGAAAGAAAGCATTTTATCTTTGAAAAAGTCTCATATATACTTATAGTTAATAGCAATATATATAGTTAACTAAAATTATTTGTGATTTTGGTGGTATAGAGGGAGTGTGTTCTCATCCTCCTGAACATCTGTGATAAACTTCATCTAAAAACCTTAAGGTTTAGAATATAATGCTAGTAGCTACCAGCTGGTAAAAATTTTCATTTAGTGACTCTATTTCTTTACCCCTTTGTAATTTAAATGCGTTTATTCAAAGTTAAGGTAAGGGTATTGTAAAGAATGTAGCATTTTGAGATTAAATGGTATCCAGAACATACAGTTCAAGGAGTTAGTCCAGTGTAATTGGGGGAATTATTAAATGACACTGACCTCATTTCCTTTAGAACAATGAAAATTAATAGTTTCACGTTTTATTAGGCTGATATTCCAGATGTAGTATACATTTAATTAAGTGTAGTTTCCTTTTAGTTATGGTATGTGTATCTGTTTTTTGTCGTGAATTCTTTCTAGTTTTACAGTTTTCCACATGTTTTCTTTCACCATTTATGATTTTTTTCAAAGCAGAGCTATAAGGAGTTAAATCACTTTAGCATGCAGCAAAACAGTTCCCATTCAAACAATAAACGCCGTTTTAAAAAGCCTTTAGATCTTGTGTCACTTCATAAATATAAATGTATAAAGACGTTATGCAGTTGTAGTGCCCACCTGCTAATTAAATGCAGATTTTCTCAAACTTGTTTAAAATCTGTCTATTTGTTTCAACTCTTTCTCTGTTCAGAGTACATATGGCCCTTGTGAAACTAATTATGCTCATGGAGCAGCTGTTAAATTTAGTGCAACTAATTTTATTCAATATTTTACATTTTAATTGATTACCTGTGAAGAAATTAGCAAATTAACACGTATTGTACAGTAACTGAATGTTCTTTTATGGTTACTTTCAGATTTAACAGGCGAGCCAGGCACTGATAGCATAAAGGCACTTCCAGGGGTTTTGGATAGGAAAGTTATTGGTGGAGCTTGATTAGCTAGTGTGAAATTTTAGGAAGACTGATGAGTGATGCCAAGCATCTGTGTGTCCTGTATCTTAAACATGAGAAGCAGATTGGAAAGTAATAGCTTTTTCACAGAATTTTGGTAACATATGGGCTTATCTGGATCTAAGAAGTCTTTGAAGATCTTTGAACTTGACTAAATGACTTAACCTTTGGCTGAGTGGGTGGGTTATGTGTTTTTAGTTGGGGAAGCACTGACATTCTATGTTTCTTTTTTCCTCTTTTTTCTTCTCAATTCTTCCCTTTCTCTTTAACAGTGGAGATTGGAGATGGTGACTAGGAATTTGGTATTTGAGAATTCCAATACTTATTAAGTACACCAATTTATAAAAAAATGAAAGTTAAATCTTTTGATAATATTTTGGAAATGAGTCTGTATAGATGCTTATTTTATCTTATATATATTTAATTGAAAATGATACCGTAATCAGATCTCCATTGTGCTGTAGTTAAAAGGATTTGTGCAGAGCTGGTTTCAGGTTTCCATTTTATCACAGATTTTCTGTGATCTTTGCCCATTCCGGAGTTTAGTTTTCCCAAAACCAAAAGCAAAACAAAATAAACAACTGCCCCCAGCATGGGTTGGGGTTCATCTTCTAAACACACACACACACACACACACACACACACACACACACACACAGATGATAACAACCACTATTTAAGTACTTAGAAGTAAACAGTAACATGGGAACAGCTGATATGCTTCTTAAAACATACAGTGTCACTATTATGGGCAAACCGCAGGCTTTGGACCCTGGCTAAGCAAGAGCTTTAATAAACATGTGTATTCTTATGCATATTTTAAAGCACTAGCCTTTATAGTAAATAAAAATACTTCTGATTTTTATTAGCTTTGAATTTTGATAATAGTAAATGTTAATTTAAAAAATAGGACTAATAAGTGTGTGTGTAATTTCAATAAGAAATAGTTTTTCAATTGGGCATGTAACTAGGGATTAGATACCCAGAATACACAAAACCTGTGTACGCACTTGATTTATACTACTTAAATACTGTAGTTTCTCCTCTTGGTGAAGACAGGGAATGATGATCTTAGAGATTCAAATATTTGGGAAACCTGCTGATGTAAATATGTTTCTTTAAGGTACATGAAGGCCGATAAATAACAAAAGCTGGAAATACTTAAGTTGTTAATTTCTGAATGTGTGTATTTTGTGCCCTATCCCTACCCCAAATATAATTGTTGTTGCTGTGGATATTTAAACTATTTCAGATACTTTGTGAGTAGACTTATGTGGATTGGACTGAAATATTGGCTCCATGGCTTATTTCTTTTTCAGTCATTTTTTTCTTTCTTCTTTCCATCTTTCTTTCTGGCATTGAGCTCAGGACTATATCCCCTACCCTCATTATGATTTTAATGATGAATTTCAAATAGATTTATTAACAAACTTCTACCTTTTCACCTTCATATTTGCAAATGTTTCACAGATGACACATAATCTAAGAAATCTTTGTGTAGCTGTGACTTATGGTTATCTTGTAGTTATATTTTACAATTTTAAGTCTTGCTTTCAAGATTGAGTAAGAAATTTACTATATGATGAATTTATTTCCAGTGTTACTGCTTTGCTACTAATGGCTTATGTGGGAGCTCTCTTTAAAATAGTGAGTGGGAACACGAGTTCTCTTTAGTGATATTTAGGAATCTCATTGCTTTGCAGTATATTTTTATCCCATGGCATTTTACATGTGTTTATAGATTAGAACACATCAGCTGATCCCTACAACAGAGTTCTACATTCTTCCTCTCTGTTTGGTTTCCTCCTGGTTGGCACAATGCCTTGCCAAGTCTTGCTATCTTGTCCTTCTTTAAGGTTCCAGAGTCTTGAACTTAGCAAATCTGCCATATTTTAACTTTTCCTGCTTTATGGCATAGAGATTAAGGAAGAAAAAAATGGGGGAGCTCCAAAGTTCCTTTAATAGATTGCTTTTTGTGGGAATTATAGTATGGTACTGCCTGGCTGAAACAATTGCTTTTGTTTGGTGAGTGTGTTTTTCTATGTATGTTCTCATGTGTGTGCACACATCTGGAGGTCAGAGATCCATCTTGAGGGTCATCTTCAGTTACTCCACCAAACTGTTGAATCGAAGTTTCTCACTGAAAGTAGAGCTAGTTTGGCTCGATTGGCTAGGATCCTTTTATCTTCCCAGTGCTGTATGTATCCATGAACAAGTACAAATGCCTGCAGAGGTACCAGATGCCCCTAGAGATGGAGTTGGAGTTGGTTATGGGTCTGACATGGGTGCTGCCTTCTCTGCATGTGCTCTAACTGATGAGCCATCTCTCCAGCCTCATGTCTGACTTTTTAGTGTTAATTCTGGCAATTGAATCTCAGATCCTCAGGCTTACACATCAAGCACTTTACTGAACCAGATTTTGTCTTTCTTAATCTTCTATTTTCTTTAATTTTGATTTTCTTTAATTTCTCACCAACTTTGAGTTCAATGATCTGTTCTTATTCTAATTTTTCAAGAGAGATGATGCATAACCTACTTGTATACTCCTCTCAAACATGTAGATTTCGCTGTCTCACATCTCCTCTAACTTTAGCTGTAACTGTATCCTACCTGTATTGAAATACCGTATCTTTATTTTTGTTTAGTTTAAATATTTAAAACTTCCCATTGTGATTTCTTCTATGAGTTATATAACATGCATTACTTAATTTCTGATCTTTGAAAACTGTCATTCTTTTGTTTATTGTTTTCTTTTTAGTTCTCTTCAGATAGAACACTTTCTGTGTTTTGAGTATGTTGAAATTGCAGCTGTGGCTTGCAATATGGTTTATATTTTATACAGTATTGAGGAATTGTAATGTAGGTGGATTCAAACGTTTACATAGTCTTTTGTCCATTCTTCTTTTGTTAGTTACCCAGTGTTAGTCACTCACAAGGGTACAGTTAGAGTTCTACCTCAAAGATTCTTACTTTTGCTTTATGTATTCGTTGGCTGTATTTTTATATGTTGCAAATTCATACTTTCTGTTCTTTTCTTGTGGATTGAGCTTGCCATCATGAACGTATGGCCTTGCTGTAGCTCTCTGTGGTCATACTTGGAAGTCTACTTTATATGTTGGTACAATTCATGATACTTCTTTTTGCTTATGTCTGCGTGATATTGTTCCATACTAAACCTTTGTTTGATTTTACTTTTAACTTTCAGTGTGAAAGTTGTCTGTAATTTTGTCTGATCTCTTTTTCATTATTTTGTTGAATTATGCTTATGACTAATATACTTAAATTTAAATCTGACATCTTAGACTTTGTTTTCTGTTTGTTCATGGATGTTTTTCTCCATTTTTAAACTTCATCCACTCTTTTAGATTAATTTTTATTTTCTTTGAGCTTTTAAATTTGCATTCCTTATTTACTCTTTGAATGATTTATCTAGAAATTGTAGTATATCCTTGATGTGTTAGTGACTAGCAAAAATTAGTACAAACTTATTTTGATTTCTTTTTACTTTTTATTGAAAAGCATGTTCTTTTATTGAAAAAGGAAGTAAAAACAGTTTATGATAAAACTGAAGATTTGCATGGAAAATATTACTGATAAAATAGAAGAGATATATAGAAAAACACGTTAAAATTGACAGTTTTCATGGAAAAGTAAAGTGTAAAATGGTAGACATAAAAATGTTGCTAAATTAATTGAAAAAGTAAGTAGAAACATTTTATGACAAAATTGAAGATTTACATAGAAAATATTTCTTAAAGATTAATTTTTTTTATGAATATGAGTACACTGTTGCTGTCTTCAGACACACCAGAAGAGGGCACCAGATCCCATTACAGATGGTTGTGAGCCACCATGTGGTTGCTGGGATTTGAACTCAGGTCCTCTGGAAGAGCAGTAGTCAGTGCTCTTAACCACTGAGCCATCTCTCCAGCGAAAATATTTCTGATAAAACTGTAGAAAATAGAAAAACATGTTAAAATTGAAGATTATCATCGATAGTTTTATATAGATATAATGGTAGGCATAAAAGTATTTCTAAGTTGACTGAAAGTGGAATTATAAACATTTTCTGATAAAGTTGAAGATTTATATGGAAAATATTTCTGATAAAATTGAAGAAATATATGGAAAAACATGTTAAAATTGAAGATTATCATGGAGAATTATACAGATAAAATGGTAGCCATAAAAATAATTTTAAGTTGATTGAAAGTGGAATTATAGACATTTTCAAGTAAAAATGAAGATTTACATGGAAAATATTTCTGTTAAAATTCAGGAAATATATAGAAAAACATGATAAAATTGACTATTTCATGGAAAATTATACAGATAAAATGGTAGACAAAAAACCTTTCTAAATTAATTGAAGGTAGAATTAAAACATTTTGTGATAAAATTAGAGATGGAAAATATTTCTGATAAAATAGAAGAGATATATTGAAAAACACGTTAAAATTGAAGATTATCATGAAAAATAATGCAGATAAAATGGTAGACATAAACCGTACTTAATTAATTGAAAGAGGAATTACAAACATTTTCTGATAAAATTGAAGATTTACATGAAAAATGTTTCTGTTAGACTATGTCTTTTTATTGGGGAATTGAGTCCGTTGATGTTAAGAGATTTTAAGGAATAGTGATTGTTGCTTCCTGTTATTTTTGATGTTATTTTTATGTTTGTGTGGTTATCTTCTTTTGGGTTTGTTGGAAGATTACTTTCTTGCTTTTTCTAGGATATAGTTTCCCACCTTGTATTGGCGTTTTTCATCTATTATCCTTTGTAGGGTTGAAATTGTGTGAAATTTGGTTTTATCATGGAATATCTTGGTTTCTCCATCTATCATGATTGAGAGATTTGCTGGGTATAGTAGTTTGGGCTGGCATTTGTGTTCTCTTAGGGTCTGTATGAGATCTGCCCAGGATCTTCTGACTTTCATCATCTCTGGTGAGAAGTCTGGTGTAATTCTGATAGATCTGCCTTTATAAGTTACTTGTCCCTTTTCCCTTACTGCTTTTAATATTCTTTCTTTGTTTAGTGCATTTGGTGTTTTGGTTATAATGTGCCAGGAGGACTTTCTGGTCTGGTCCAGTCTGTTTGGAGTTCTATAGGCTTCTTGTATGTTCATGGACATCTCTTTCTTTAGGTTAGGGAAGTTTTCTTGTATAATTGTGTTGAAGATATTTACTGGCCCTTTAAATTGAAAATCTTTGCTCTCTTCTATACCTATAATCCTTAGGTTTGGTCTTCTCATTGTGTCTTGGATTTCCTGGATGTTTTGGGTTACAAGCTTTATGCATTTTGCATTTTCTTTGACTGTTGAGTCAATGTTTTCTATGGTATCTTCAGCACCTGAGATTCTTTCCTGTATCTCTTGTATTCTGTTGTTGATGCTTGCATCTATGACTCCTGATTTCTTTCCAAGGTTTTCCATCTCCAGAGTTGTCTCCCTTTGTGATTTCTTCATTGTTTCTACTTCCTCTTTTAGATCCTGGATGTTCCTTCACTTGATTATTTGTCTTTTCCTATAATTCTTTAAGGGATTTTTGTGTTTCCTCTTTAAGGACTTCTTCCTGTTGATCCATGTTCTCCTGTATTTCTTTAAGCGATTTTGTTTCCTCTTTAAGGGCTTTTACCATTTGACCCATGTTCTCCTGTATTTCTTTAAAGGAGTTATTTATGTCCTTCTTGAAGTCCTCTATCAGCATCATGAGATACGATTTTAAATCCAACTCTTGTTTTTCCGGTGTGTTGGGTTATCCGGGACTTGCTGTGGTGGGAGATCTGGGTTCTGATGTTGCAAAGTAGCCTTGGTTTCTGTTGGTAGGGTTCTTGCGCTTGCCTTTCGCCATCTGGTTATCTCTGGTGTTAGTTGGTCTTGCTGTCTCTGGCTGGAGCTTGCCCCTCCTATGGGCCTGTAAGCCTGTGTCTGTACTCCTGGGAGACCAACTCTCTCCTGGCGGGCTGTACACAGAAGGCTGTGGAGCTTCCTGGTTTCCTGCTGCAAATAGTAGCTGAAAGAGCTGGGACTGAGGTGCTCCACTGATCGTATGCCATGGGTGCTCCCAACTGTTCCCCTCCAGAGAGAAGGTGGAGACCTCACCTCCAGGCTCAGAAGAGAAAACACTGCTGGGGGATCACTCTCTCCTGGTGGGCCATGAACAGAAGGCTGTGGAGCTACCTGGCTCCCTGGTGCAAATAGCAGCAGGAAGGCTTCTGATCCAGCTGCTCCACTGATCATTTGCCCTGTGCGCTCCTAGCTGTTCACCTCCAGGGAGAAGATGGAGATGTCACCTCCGCTCTTTGTTTGTTTTTGAAGGACAGTTTGCTATGTGTGGTATTGAATCACACATTTGTTCCCTTTTGAGCACCTCAGGAAAACCAAAGCCATTCTTTTGCTGTGCATTTTTAGTGGAGAAGGTTGATGCCAAGTTGATTCTTTTTCCTTCTTAGTGACTCATGGTCGGTCTCATTCCATCCTTACAGGGAGGGCATGACAGAATAGATAACTTGTATCACCAGAGACAGGAATTTGGGAAAGGAAGTGCCCCTGCTAGCTATCTTTATCATTCTCCCTGCATTATGTGTGCCCTGTTTATGCCATGCTACCACTGAAGTTTAGGACAGTTTTCTCTCTTAGTTAATCCTTTCTGCAGATGTTCTTTCAGATCCAGAGATATGCATACTAATCTCTGAGGTGCTTCTTCTTTTTTTATTTCACTTTTGAAAGACATTTTATTGTTGTTGTTGTTATTGTTATTATTATTATTATTTTACAGTCTAGTCGTTATCCACCCCCTGGCTGCCCTCTGACAGTTCCTCATCCCATTCCTCCTCACCCATCTTCAAGAGGATGTCCACAAACACACCTACCCCTACCCCCCATACCCACCCCAGCAGACTGCCCCACTCCCTGAGGCCTCAGGTTTTTCGAGGGCTGGGTGCATCTTCTCTCATTGAGGCCAGATCCAAGAGTCCTCTGCTCTGTATGTATGGGGGCCTCATATCAGCAGGTGTATGCTGCCTGGTAGGTGGTTCAGTGCCTGAGAGATCTCAGGGATCCAAGTTAGTTGAGACTGCTGGTCTTCCTCTGGGGTCGCCCTCTTCCTGAGCTTCTTCCAGCTTTTCCCCAATTCAACCACAGGTGTCCCTGGTTGGTGTAAGTATCTACATCTGACTCTTTCAGCTGCTTGTTGGGTGCTTCTTAAGGTAAGTAGACAGTCAGAATTTACTGTGGCAGTGATGTTTTGATGTAATTGCGGTTTTGTAGAGGCTTGAATTTTATTATTTTTTTTTCCATTACCACCAACTCACCAATGAACATTTCCTTTTCTACAGTGTACAAAGTGTAGGTCTTTAAAAAATTCCCCTGATTATGGCTTTAATTAGGTTTTGGTAGGGAGTGGAATTCAATCCCCTTGTTTACAATGTCAACCTTACATGAAATCTATGCTAGGTTTTATTCAATATGTAATTATTTAATTTTAATTATGATTTTTATTTTATAGTAAATGTTATCTTTATTTATAGCACTTGAGGACTCTGAAGTACTGAAGCTGTTTTTTGAAAGTCAAAATATTAAGGTATCTGTTTTGATTACATGTGTTTAGAACTTATTAGCCAATTAAACTTGAAAAATTGGCTTTTGAGGGCAGTAATTCATTTTATGTAGAGATGTTATGGTTATTCTTCTTATTCTGTAGATATTGAAAGCATTTATCTGGTATAATAGGACATCTTGCTGTCCATTTATTGTTTATATATTGTGTGTTCTAGAGTCCCACATTTTTTACCAAATGGTTCTTTGCTTATAATACATCTCCATATTGGCTTTTGTACTCCAGAGACTTCTAGAGTGATTTATCAGAAAGATACTTATTTAAGGAACTGAGGACAAATGACATCTTAAATGCTAATATAGTTTCCTTTCTCTTTGTTTGTTTGGTCAGAGTAGGAAGTCTTTTATTCTGATCTGTTATTTTTTCTTGATGAGACTCTTCAAATTTGTAAGTAAAGCTACTTACCTACAGACTTGATCATATGTCTAAGATATGAACCTTGTCCAAATTTGTGTAAAATAATTCTTGTAATAACCAACAAGTCAATAGCTTAATTACTTTTATTTTGTTTTTAGCTTAATTCTTTTAAAATCTGTGCGTGATTATATAGTCATTTAAAACCATCTTGTATAATTTTACTCTGCTTCTAGTTTTGCATTTGGTATCTTTTCTTACATGGAAATTCTTTGGAATATCTTTATTATGTGAAAATCATAAGCAAGATTAAAAAGAACCTGTAATATTGTACACTGTGGTATCTTTTTAATGTATGATATAATGGGAACCTTAATGTATAGGTGCTTTTGCCACCCTAGTTTAATATGTAACACAACAAGATTGATAGGAGAGTATTCTAGAATGACATGAATTTCTTGAGTATATTCAGTGAATAATGAGCAAGACAAGTTTGGAGAACTTGAAGGCATATGATTTCTACAGCAGAGTGTTTATGTCAGGGGAAACCATGAAACAACTTTAAAGCTAACTGAATTTTCTTAGTAGTCTGGAGAGATTGAGGTTAGAGTTTGAGAAGGAAGGTACGGAGGGAAGGTTGGGTTGGATGATACCTGATGTAGTACACATAGATTCTAGTGTTGCTCCAGTGATCATAAGACAGTTATCATGATCTGTTTTTCTAGGGCAGTGCCAGTTGAACCTTGTTTTCCTGGGATAGTACCTTAGCTCCCAGATCCTTGTATGTTCTCAATAGGCTTGTGTTGTGTTCTCATAGGCATGACAGCTGATAGGGTCTTCCAGTTGAGAGCAAACATAACAGGTCATTTATTTTGTTATTGAAGATGACCTGTGGAGAACACATGGTTTTTGCAGATTGTTATTTCCTTTCCTGTACAATAGAAATACAACTACATTTGTATAAGCTGTATGTTGAACTTAACATCCTGTGTGTGTGTGTGTGTGTGTGTGTGTGTGTGTGTGTGTGTGTGTGTGTGTGTATGTGTGATGGATATTATTATTATTATTATTGTTGTTATTATATTTTCTTTATTTACATTTCAAATGGTATTACCTCTCCTGGTTTCCCTCCCAAAACCCCTATCCCATTCTGCTGTTCCCTGCTTACCAAACCACCCACTCCTGCTTCCCTTTCCTGGCATTCCCCTAAACTGGGGCATCAAGCCTTTTGAGGACCAAGGCCTCTCCTCCCTTTGATGTCCAACAAGGCCATCCTCTGCTATATATGCAGCTGGAGTTATGGACTTAACATCTTAAAGGTATAGAATCAGAATATGGCTTTGTTTTAGTTTGATTGGTTTTGATTTAGTTTCAAGAAAGGATTTCTTTGTGTAGCAAAGGCTATCCTGGAACCAGCTCTGTGGACCACTCTGGCTTCGAATTCACAGAAATTCACCTGCTTCTGCCTCCTGAGTGCCAGATTAAAGGCATGTGTCACCACTGTCTGACTAGAATATTGTTTAATTGCATTAGCTATGGTAGAAAATAAACATATTTCATGAGTTTCTGACTCACATGATACAAATTAGTACAGCCCTCAGTGACTGTCTTCTGACTCACATAGCTATTAATGTCTATCAGTACACAATTTACCTAAGTAAACAGTAGCTTAAGGTAGTTAACATCACTTTAATTTTGCATATAAGGAGATAAAAAGATACCTTGTTTGAAAAAACCATTACTTGAGGAATTCTTTATGTTTGATTTAGTATTTATCTAATTTTGAGTACTAACACACACACATATATATATATTTCAAGTGTAGTAAAATATGATTTTGCCCAAATGTACATCAACTATACCCCACAATGTAAACTACTAATGGCTATTTATATTCCTCCAACAGTATTCTGAGAGGAAAAATAAGCAAACTACAATAAATTATTAGACGTTCATTCAAAATATAAAGCTCCTATAGGATTTTTAGAGTTTAAAGTAGCTTACCTATCTTTAAATTGTTTTTGGTTAACATGCATTAATTCTATATGTTATATGCATACTATATGCTAGTTAACATTATATACAACTCCAATTTTTGATATCTACATATCAATATATTTGTTAATATATAATTCTGTATTTCAGTTTCATTTGCCAATGTCTCTGCATTAATGTCATATTTAAAATATACCAGTATCTTAAAGATTTTCCTGTTTTTCTCTAATAATTTCAATCTGAATGTTTAGTTTTTTTCATCCATTTCAAGTGGAGTTTTGTGCAGCTTAAGAGACGAAGGGTCATGTTTCAATCTCTGGTCCTTAGATACCTACTTTTCTACCACCACTCTTTATTCGGAAGGCTTTCTGTATTCTTCAATGTATACTTTGGTGCCTTTGTCAAGAATTAATTTGGCTTCAGATGGCCTGTTTCAGGGATCTGTAACTGTTTTATTTGTGTAACTGTTTTTATTCTGACCTCATACTGTGTTACTGACTGTACAGTGTGGTTATGTCTTAAATTTGTATTGTGATTTCTCTAGCTTTGTTAAAGTGTTTAGAATGTTTTGATTTCCATGTTAAATTTTAGGATTTTGTTTTATAGCTTCACAAAGAATGTTATTTGCATGTTGACTGGGATTGTATTAAATTTGTAAATTGCTTTGTGGAGTATGGGAATTTTAGCTATTCTTTCAGTATTTGAACTTGGGGAAAATTCAGTATTTTCTGACTTTGATTACTTTTTTTTTTTTAAAGATTTTGTAATATTTATTGTAAAATTCTTTTGTATCCTTGGTTTAATTTGTTTCTGGATTTTTTATTAGATATATTATTTATTTACATTTCAAATGATTTCCCCTTTCCTGGTCTCCCCCACCCCCCAAAAGTCCCATAAGCCATTGCCCCTCCCCCTGTTCCCCAATCAACCCCCTCCCACTTCCCTGTCCTGGTATTCCTCTACACTGCTGCATGAAGCCTTTCCAGGACCAGGGGCCTCTCCTCCCTTTGCTGTCCAACAAGGCCATCCTCTGCTGCCTATGTGTCTGGAGCCATGGGTAACTCGATGTGTACTATTTGGTTGATGGTTTTATCCCTGGGAGCTCTGGGAGTATTGGGTAGCTCATATCATTGTTCCCCCTATGGTGCTGCAAGCCCCTTCAGCTCCTTGGGTCCTTTCTCTAGGTCCCCCATTGGGGTCCCTGTGCTCAGTTCAGTGGCTGGCTGAGAGTGTCCCCTCTGTATTTGTCATGCACTAGCAGAGCCTCCCAGGTGACAACTATATCCTGCTCCAGTCAGCAAGCGCTTGTGGGCATCGATAATAGTGTTTGGGTTTTACAACTGTATATGGGATGGATCACTAGGTGGGGTAGTCTCTGGATGGTCTTTCCCTCAGTCTCTGCTCCACCCTTTGTCTCTGTATCTCCTTCTGTGGGTATTTTGTTCCCAGTTCAAAGAAGGACCAGAGTATCCATATTTTGTTCTTCCTTCCTCTTGGGCATCATTTGATATGTGAATTGTGTCTTGGTTATTCCGAGCTTCTGGGCTAATAAATGCTTACCAGTGATTGAATACCATGTATGCTCTTTTGTGATTGGGTTACCTCACTTAGGACGATATTTTCCAGTTCCATCCATTTCCCTAATAATTTCATGAATTCATTGCTTTAAATATAGTATTTCATTGTATAAATATACCACATTTTGTTTTGATTTGCATTTCCCTGATGACTAAGGATGTTGAACATTTCTTTAGGTGCTTCTCAGCCATTCGATATTCTTCAGGTGAGAACTCTTTGTTTAGCCCTGTACCCCATTTTTTAATAGGGTTATTTGGCTCTCTGGAGTTTAACTTCTTGAGTTCTTTGTATATATTGGATATTAGCCCTCTGTCAGATGTAGAGTTGGTAAAGATCTTTTCCTTTCCCAATTTGTTGGTTGCCATTTTGTCCTATTAACTGTGTCCTGCCTTACAGAAACTTTGCAATTTTATGAGGTCCCATTTATCAATTCTTGATCTTAGAGCATAAGCTATTGGTGTTTTGTACAGGAAATTTTCCCCTGTGCCCAGGTGCTCAAGGCTCGTCCCCAGTTTCTTTTCTGTTAGTTTCAGTGTGTCTGGTTTTATGTGGAGGTCCTTGATCCACTTGGACTTGAGCTTAGTCCAAGGAGATAAGAATGGATTGATTTGCATTTTTCTGCATGCTAGCTTCCAGTTGAACCAGCACCATTTGTTGTAAAGGTTGTCTTCTTTTCACTGGATGTTTTTAGCTCCTTTGTCAAAGATCAAGTGACCATAGGTGTGTGTGGGTTCATTTCGGGATCTTCAATTCTCTTCCATTGATTTACCTGCCTGTCACTGTACCAATACCATGCAGATTTTAACACTATTGCTCTGTAGTACTGCTTGAGGTCCACAATACTGATTCGCCCAGAAGTTCTTTTACTCTTGAGAATAGTTTTAGCTATCCTGGGTTTTCTGTTATTCCAGATGAATTTTTGAATTGCTCTTTCTAACTCTATGAAGAATTGGGCTGGGATTTTGATGGGGATTGCATTGAATCTGTATATTGCTTTTGGCAAGATGGTCATTTTTACTATATTAATCCTGCCAATCCATGAGCATGGAAGATTTTTCCATCTTCTGAGGTCTTCTTCAGTTTCCTTCCTCAGAGACTTGAAGTTCTTGTCATATAGATCTTTCACCTGTTTGGTTATAGTCACACCAAGATACTTTATATTGTGGCTATTGTGAAGGGTGTCATTTCCCTAATTTCTTTCTCAGCCTGCTTATCCTTTGAGTATAGGAAGGCTACTGATTTGCTTGAGTTGATTTTATATCCGGCTAACTTTGCTGAAGTTGTTTATCAGTTGTAGTAGTTCTCTGGTGGAGTTTTTTGGGTCACTTAAGTATACTATCATATCATGTGCAAATAGTGATAATTTGACTTCTTCCTTTCCAATTTGTATCCCTTTGACCTCCTTTTGTTGTCTAATTGCTCTAACTAGAACTTCAAGTACTATATTGAAAAGATATGGAGAGAGAGGGCAGCCTTGTCTAGTCCCTGATTGTAGTGGGATTGCTTCAAGTTTCTCTCCATTTAGATTGATGTTGCCTACCGGTTTGCTGTAAATTGTTTTTACTATGTTTAGATATGGGCCTCGAATTCCTGATCTTTCCAAAACCTTTAACATGAAAGGATGTTGAATTTTGTCAAATGCTTTTTCAGCATCTAATGAAATGACCATATGGTTTTTTTTTCTTTGAGTTTGTTTATGTAGTGGATTACATTATTGGATTTCCATATATTAAACCATGCCTGCATCTCTGGAATGATGCCTCCTTGATTATGCTGAATGATTGTTTTCATGTGTTCTTGGATTCCGTTGGCGAGAATTTTATTGAGTATTTTTGCATTGATATTCATAAGGGAAATTGGTCTGAAGTTCTCTTCCTTTGTTGGATCTTTCTGTGGTTTTGGTATCAACGAAATTGTGGCTTCATAGAATGAGTTGGGTAGTGTTCCTTCTGTTTCTATTTTGTGGAATAGTTTGAAGAGTATTGGTTTTAGGTCTTACTTTAAGGTTTGTTAGAATTCTGTACTAAAAAAGTCTTGTCCTGTGCTTTTTTTGGTTGGGAGTCTTTCAGTGGCCACTTCTATTTCTATAGGGATTATGGGACCGTTTAGATGGTCTATCAGATCGTGATTTAACTTTGGTATTTGATATCTGTCTAGGAAATTGTCCATTTCCTCCAGATTTTCCAGTTGTGTTGAGTATAGGCTTTTGTAGTAGGATCTGGTGATTTTTTAATTTCCTCAGTTTCTCTTGTTATATCTCCCTTTTCATTTCTGATTTTGTTAATTTGGATACTGTCTCTGTGACCTCTGTTCAGTCTGGCTAAGGGTTTATCTATCTTGTTGATTTTCTCAAAGTCCAATTCCTTGTTTTGTTGATTCTTTGTATAGTTCTTTTTGTTTCTACTTGGTTGATTTCAGTCCTTAGTTTAATGATTTCCTGTCTTCTACTCCTCTTGGGTTTATTAGCTTCTTTCTATTCTAAAGCTTTCAGGTGTGCCATTAAGCTGCTAGTGTATGCTCTCTCCAGGTTCCTTTTGGAGGCACTCAGAGCTATGAGTTTTCCTCTTAGCACTGCTTTCATTGTGACACATAAATTTGGGTATGTTTTGCCATCATTTTCATTAAATTCTAAAAAGCCTTTAATTTCTTTCCTTATTTCTTCCTTGACCAAGGTTTCATTGAGTAGAGTATTGTTCAATTTCCATGTGTATGTGGACTTTCTGTTTCTTTTTTTGCTATTGAAGACCACTGTTACTCCATAGTGATCGTATTGGAGGCATGGGATTAGTTCGATCTTCTTATATTTGTTGAGATCTGTTTTGTGAACTATTATATGGTCAGTTTTTGAAAAGGTACCATGAGTCGCTGAGAAGAAGGTATATTCTTTTGATTTAGGATGAAATGTTCTACAGATATCTATTAAATCCATTTGGTCCAAAAGTTCTGTTAGTTTTACTATATCTCTGTTTAGTTTGTGTTTCCCTGATCTGTCCATTGAGGAGAGTGGGTTGTTTAAGTCACCCACAATTATTGTGTGAGGTGCAATGTGGGCTTTAAGCTTTAGTAAAGGTTCTTTTATGAATGAGGGTGCCCTTGTATTTGGAGCATAGATGTTCAGAATTGAGAGTTTTTCTTGGTAGATTTTTCCTTTGTTGTGTATAAAGTGTCCTTCCATGTCTTTTTTGTGACTTTTGGTTGAAAGTCTATTTTATTCGACATTTGAATGGCTACTCCAGCTTGTTTTCTGTGACTATTTGCTTGGAAAATTGTTTTCCAGCCTTTTATTTTGAGGTAGTGTTTGTCTTTGACACTGAGATGCATTTCCTGTATGAGCAAAATGTTGGGTCCTGTTTACATATCCAGTCTGTTAGTCTATGTCTTTATATTGGGGAATTGAGTCCATTGATGTGAAGAGATATTAAGGAATAGTGATTGTTGCTTCCTGTTATTTTTGATGTAATTTTTATGTTTGTGTGGTTATCTTCTCTTTAGTTACTTGAAAGAAGATTAATTTCTTGCTTTTTCTACTGTGTAGTTTCCCTCCTTTTGTTGGTGTTTTCCATTTATTATCCTTTGAAGGGCTGGATTTGTGGAAAGCTACTGTGTGAATTTGCTTTTGTCATGGATTATCTTGGTTTCATCATCTATGGTAATTGAATGATTTGCCTGGGTTGGCATTCGTGTTCCCTTAGGGTCTCTGTGACATCTGTCTAAGCTCTTCTTGATTTCATAGTCTCTGGTGAGAAATCTGGTGTAATTCTGATAGGTCTATCTTTATATGCTACTTGCCTTTTTTCCCTTACTGCTTTTAATATTCTTTCTTTATTTAGTGCATTTGGCATTTTAATTATGTGACTGGAGGAATTTCTGTTCTGCTATTGTCTATTCGGAGTTCTGTAGGCTTCTTGTATGTTCTTTCTTTAGGTTAGGTAAGTTTTCTTCTCTAATTTTGTTGAAGACATTTACTAGCTCTTTAAGTTGGAAATCTTCACTCTATTCTATACCTATAATTCTTAGGTTTTGTCTTTTCATTGTGGCCTAGATTTCCTGGATGTTTTGGGTTTGGAGCTTTTTGAATTTTGCATTTTTTTGATTGTTGTGTCAGTGCTTTCAATGGTATCTTCTACATCTGAGATTCTCTCTTCTATCTCTTGTATTCTGTTGTTGACACTTGAATCTATGACTCCTGACTTCTTTCCTAGGTTTTCTATGTCCTGAATTGTTTTCTTTTGTTATTTCTTCATTGTTTCTACCTCCACTTGTAGATCCTGGATGGTTTTGTTCAATTCCTTCACCTGTTTTGTTGTATTTTCCTGTAGTTCTTTAAGGGCTTCTCCCTGTTTACTTGTGTTCTCCTGTATTTCTTTAAGGGAGTTATTTATGTCCCCTAGCAGAATAGGTGCACAAACGACTGTGATGCTGCCTAGCTCCTGGGTGTAAGCGGGGCCCTGTTGGACTGTGTCTCAAGTGATCTTATACTCGGGTGTTCCCTGAGTACTTGGCTGCATCTGCCTGCTCAGTCACAGGAACAAAGACGGTGACCTCGGGATTTTTATTTTATACCTATTGTTACTAGATTGCTCCTGATTTTCTCAGCAATCTCTTTGATGTATTAAGATGCTACTCAGCCAGCTAGATATAAATCTCAGAAGCAGAGCATCTTCCTAACATTTTTATCAGTGTGGGTTTGATTCCAAGGACTACCAAAAATAAAATGAAGTGCTATTGAGGAATTTTGTCTTGTTTTAAAAGTGGGTCTTGATTCAATAGTTCTGACTAGTCTAAAACTCACTGTGTAGCAAGTCTTCCCTCAACCTACTACTGATCTGTGATTTTCACCTCCCCCACCCCAAGAATGGAACAAGTTATACAGCTTTGTTTGTATATGTAGTATGTATAAAGACTTTATACTGGGCATGATGGGTATCATTCTGGTAATACTACTGTGTTCTTCTCAGAAACATGATCTTAGCCTTTGTTTCAGCAGTATATTAACTTGGTCTGAGGTTGTAGAGGTCTTGTGCTTGTGGGGACAGCTGATATTTTGCTTCCATGCTTTTATTCTTAGCTGTTTAGAGTCTGCTTTTCTTAAAATGATTTAGGATTCAGCCTGAGCTTTGAAATTGGTCAACAAATAAAAACTTTTGAATGTCACAGAGCTGGGCGTGTAGCTCAGTGGTAGAACACTTAGAATTTTTGGATGTCATCCTTGACTTTTTCTTTCAGGATTCACCTTTCATTATCCATATTGCCAGTTGAGCTTTGGTTGTTTTTTGAAATCAGACGTTTTTCTGTTGGAGTTATCTGTTCTATGTGCACAGTTGTCAGTACTCTAACCCCGACCTGAGTCGATTACTTCTTAGCACATAATACATCATACCTAACACAGTGACTCATTTCATATGACTCACAGTCAGAGTGGTTAAGAGGCCTCATGGGCACATTGAGAAAATAGAAATAGTAGTGAATAGATAAGAGAGAGTCTAAGAATGAAAGAACTGTTCTTATAGATTATATTAAATACATTTTTTTTATTAGTTGAAGAGACTTAAAACGTTATTTGAATGTTTTAGAATTTCCTTTTCGTTAAATGTGGTGCTGTTTATCTGTAGTTCTACATCTCAAAACACTGATGCCCAGGAGGCTGGGGCATGTAGATTGCTGGAGCTTAGAAGTTCTACTACAAAAACATCCAACAAGAACAAAACAAGCAAGGAAGCTTTACTGGCTAACACTGTGCGCTTGTGTGTGTCTGGGTGCTCCCTTGTGTAAGCACATATACAGACAAGAAGTTCATGTTAGGATGGCTTATTCCTTTATTTTCCTACCTTATTTTTTTGAGAGAAAGCTTCTCACTGATTTTGGAGTTCACCATTTTGGCTATACAAGCTAGCAAGCAGTTTCTTGGAATCTTGTACTCAATGCTGAAGTTACAGATGCTGCCCAGCTTTTTATATGAGTACATGAGTCTGAACTCAGGTCCTCATGTCTCTACAACCTGCCCTTTACCCACCTAGTCATCTTCCTATCCCCTATTGGCTTCCATTATTTTTCTTAGCATGAGAAAAACTAAACTTTAGAAAGTTTGGTACACAGAATGTTGTATCTAAAGTTGTATGTTGTGCATATAGTCAGATGATTAGTTAAATTAGTTAAATATCTGTAATCACACATTTCTTCTTTTTTTCTGTTTCTTCTACCCACACATATAGAGATGCTTCCTTAGAAACCTTACGTTGTAGAAGTATAGTGTTATTAATTTTAGTTATTGAGATTATATTCTTCTTACTTGGCTTACATGGTACTCTTATTTATTTATTTATTTATTTATTTATTTTCATCCCAAATGTTGCCTGGCCTCCTGGTCTACTACCCAGAGTTCCTCCCCCTTCCCCTTCGCCTCTGAGAGGGCAGCCACCCCTACCCACCCAGTATTCCCCCAACGTGGTGCAATAAGTCTCTACAGGATTAGGCTTATCATCTCCCACTGAAACCAGACAAGTCAGCCCTCTGCTACATTCATGCCAGAGGCCTCAGACCAGACCATATATGCTCTTTGATTGGTGGCTGTTTCTTGGAGCTACTAGGGTTCCAGGTTAGCTGACATTTTTGGTCTTCTTGTGGGATTGTCATCTCCTTCAGGGTTTTCAACCCTTCTCATAACTCTTCCATAAGGGTCCCCGACCTTTGTCCAGTGTTTGACTGTGGTTATCTGCATCTGTCTCAGTCAGCTACTGCATAGAGCCTCTCAGAGGGCAGATATGGGAGGCTCCTGTCTGCAAGCACAGCATCATTAATAGTGTTAGGGATTGATGCTTACCCATGGGATGGGCCTTAAGTTTCCCGGTCAGTTTGGCTATTCCTTCAGTCTCTTTTCGATCTTTGTCCCTGCATTTCTTTTAGACAGGACTAATTTTTCTTTTAGGTGGGTTGGTGTGCCCGTCCCTCTCCTGTACATTCTGTCTGGCTAATGGAGGTGGACTCTTCAGGTTCCATATCCTTACTGTTGTGCATTTTGACTAAGGTCACCTGCATTGACATCTGGGAGCCTCCCTCATCTCAAGTCTCTGAGACTTACTAGAAAATCCTCACACTCCCACTCCCAGCAGCTCCATATTTCCATTTTTTTCTCTGAGCATTTCTCTTGTTTCTCTCCATACCTGATCCTGCCCTACTTCCCCCCCCCCACACACACTCTTCCACCCTCCCTCCCTTCCTCCCTCCCTCTCTCCTTCCATCTGTCTCTCATGACTATTTTGTTACCCCCCTCTAAGTGTTATTTAAGCATTCTTGCTTGGGCCTTTCTTCCTGTTCAACTTCTTTGGATCTGTGGTGTGTATCATGGGTATTCTCTACTTTTTGGCTAATATCCACTTATCAGTGAGCATAAACCTTGCATGTCCTTTGGGTCTGGGTTACTTCAATTAGGATGCTAAGTTCTACTTCCATCCATTTGCCTTCAGAATTCACGAGGTCCTTGTTTTTAATAGTTGAATAGTATTCCATTGTGTAAATGTACCACATCTTCTGTATGTATTCTGTGGTTGAGGCTCATCTGGGTTGTTTCTTGTTTCTGGCTATTACGAATAGGCTGCTATGAACATAGTAGAGCATGTGTCCTTGTGGTATAGTGGAGCATCTTTTGGATTTATGCCCAGGAGCGGTTTAGCTGGGTCTTCAGGTAGAACTATTTCTAATTTTCTGAGAAAATCTTCTGAGAAAATAATCCAATTTGTTTAGTTTTTCCAGTTTTTTTTTTCAGTATAGTTTTTTGAAGTAAGACCTGATGATTTTTTTTAATTTCCTCAGTTATCTATTCTTTAGATACTGTTTCTGTGCCTTTTAGTTTGACTAATATTTGTCTATCAAATGGATTTTCTCAAAGAACTAGCTCTTCTTTTTCTTGATTCTTTGTATTCTCTATTTTGCTTCTAATTGATTTCCATGAGTTTGTAGATTTTCTTTTTTTTTTATTTTCTAAGTCTTTTTTTTATTTACATTCCAAATCATTTCCCATTTCCTGTTTCCTCCCTCCCCGAAAGTCCCATAAGCCCCCTTCCCTCCCTCTTTTCTCCATTCAACCCCCTCTCATTTCTCTGTCCTGGCGTTCCCCTACATCCAGTCTTTCCAGGACCAGGGGTCTCTCCTTCCATCTTCTTAGAAATCTATTGATATGCGAATTGTGTCTAGGGTATTCCGAGATTCTGGGTTGATATCCCCTTATCAGTGACTGCATACCATGTGTGTTCTTTTGTGATTGGGTTACCTCACTAAGGATGATATTTTCCTGTTCTGACCATTTGCCTAGGAATTTCGTGAATTCATTGTTCTTAATTGCAGAGTAGTATTCCATTGTGTAGATATACCACATCTTCTGAATCCATTCCTCCATTGAGCGACATCTGGGTTCTTTCCAGCTTCTGGCTATCATAAATAAGGCTGCTATGAACATAGTGGAGCATGTGTCCTTATTGCATGCAGGTAAAGCCTCTGGGTATATGCCCAGGAGTGGTATAGCCGGATCCTCCAGGAGTGTCATGCCCAGTTTTTTGAGGAACTGCCAGACTGCTTTCCAGAGTGGTTGTACCAGCTTGCAATTCCACCAGCAGTGGAGGAGTGTTCCTCTTTCTCCACATCCTCGCCAACAACTGCTGTCTCCTGTGTTTTTGATCTTAGCCATCCTGACTGGTGTGAGATGGAATCTCAGGGTTGTTTTGATTTGCATTTCCCTAATGACTAAGGATGATGAACATCTCTTTAGGTGCTTCTCAGCCATTAGATATTCTTCAGGTGAGAACTCTTTGTTTAGCTCTGTACCCCATTTTTCAATAGGGTTACTTGCCTCTCTGGAGTTTAACTTCTTGAGTTCTTTGTATATCTTGGATATTAGCCCTCTGTCGGATGTAAGGTTGGTAAAGATCATTTCCCAGTTAGTTTGTTGCCGCTTTGTCTTTTTTACAGTGTCTTTTGCCTTGCAAAAACTTTGTAATTTAATGAGGTCCCATTTGTCTATTCTTGATCTTAGAGCATAAGCTATTGGAGTTCTGTTCAGGAAATTCTCCCCTGTGCCCATATGTTCAAGGTTCTTCCCTAGTTTCCTTTCTATTAGTTTCAGTGTGTCTGGTTTTATTTGGAGATCCTTGATCCACTTGGAATTGAGCTTAGTGCAAGGAGATAAGAATGGGTCAATTTACATTCTTCTGCATGTTGACCTCCAGTTGAGCCAGCACCATTTGTTGAAAAGGCTATCTTTTTTCCACTGGATGGTTTTAGCTCCTTTGTCAAAGATCAAGTGACCATAGGAGTGTGGATTCATTTCTGGGTCTTCAATTCTGTTCCATTGATCTACATGCCTGTCACTGTACCAATACCATGCGGTTTTTAACACTATTGCTCTGTAGTACAGCTTGAGGTCCGGGATACTGATTCCCCCAGAGTTTCTTTTACTCTTGATGATAGTTTTAGCTATCCTGGGTTTTCTGTTATTCCAGATGAATTTTTGAATTGCTCTTTCTAACTCTATGAAGAATTGAGTTGGGATTTTGATGGGGATTGCATTGAACCTGCATATTGCTTTTGGCAAGATGGTCATTTTTACTATATTAATCCTGCCAATCCATGAGCATGGAAGATTTTTCCATCTTCTGAGGTCTTCAATTTCTTTCTTCAGAGACTTGAAGTTCTTGTCATACAGATCTTTCACTTGTTTGGTTAGAGTCACGCCAAGATACTTTATATGGTTTGTGGCTATCGTGAAGGGTATCATTTCTCTTACTTCTTTCTCAGCCTGCTTATCCTTTGAGTATAGGAAGGCTACTGACTTGCTTGAGTTGATTTTATATCCGGCCACTTTGCTGAAGTCGTTTATCAGCTGTAGGACTTCTCTGGTGGAGTTCTTTGGGTCACTTAAGTATACTATCATATCGTCTGCAAATAGTGATAGTTTGACTTCTTCCTTTCCAATTTGTATCCCTTTGACCTCCTTTTGTTGTCTAATTGCTCTAGGTAGAACTTAAAGTACTATATTGAAAAGATATGGAGAGAGAGGGGCAGCCTTGTCTAGTCCCTGATTTTAGTGGGATTGCTTCAAGTTTCTCTCCATTTAGATTGATGCTGGCTACCGGTTTGCTGTAAATTGCTTTTAATATGTTTAGATATGGGCCTTGAATTCCTAATCTTTCTAAGACCTTTAGCATGAAAGGATGCTGAATTTTTTCAAATGCTTTCTCAGCATCTAATGAGATGACCATGTGGTTTTTTTCTTTGAGATTGTTTATATAGTGGATTACATTGATGGATTTCCTTATATTGAACCATCCCTGCATCCCTGGGATGAAGCCTACTTGATCGTAGTGAATGATCGTTTTGATGTGTTCTTGGATTCGGTTGGCAAGAATTTTATTGAGTATTTTTGCATCGATATTCATAAGAGAGATTGGCCTGAGATTCTCTTTCTTTGTCGGATCTTTGTGTGCTTTTGGTATTAGTGTAATTGTGGCTTCATAGAACGAGTTTGGTAGTGTTCCTTCTGTTTCTATTTTGTGGAACAGTTTGAAGAGTATTGGTGTTAGGTCTTCTTTGAAGGTCTGATAGAATTCTGCACTAAAACCATCTGGACCTGTGCTTGTTTTGGTTGGAAGACTTCCAATGACAACTTCTATTTCTTCAGGGGTTATAGGACGGTTTAGATGGTCTATTTGATCCTGATTTAATTTTGGTATTTGGTATCTGTCAAGGAAATTGTCCATTTCCTCAAGATTTTCTAGTTGTGTTGAATACAGGCTTTTGTAGTAGGATCTGATCATTTTTTGAATTTCCTCAGTTTCTGTTGTTATCTCTCCCTTTTCGTTTCTGATTTTATCAATATGGATACTGTCTCTGTGCCCTCTGGTTAGTCTGGCTAAGGGCTTATGTATCTTGTGGATTTTCTCAAAGAACCAACTCCTCGCTTTGTTGATTCTTTGTATGGTTTTATTTGTTTCTACTTGATTGATTTCAGCCCTGAGTTTGATGATTTCCTGCCTTCTACTCCTCTTTGGTGTATTTGCTTCTTTTTGTTCCAGGGCTTTCAGGTGTGCCATTAAGCTGTTAGTGTATGCTGTCTCCCGTTTCTTTTCGGTGCACTCAGGGCTATGAATTTTCCTCTTAGCACTGCTTTCATTGTGTCCCATAAATCACAGTATGTTGTGCCTTCATTTTCATTAACTTTCAAAAAGTCTTTGATTTCTTTCTTTATTTCCACCTTGACCAAGTTATCATTGAGTAGAGCATTGTTCAGCCTCCATGTGTACGTGGGTTTTCTTTTGTTTTTGTTGCCATTGAAGACCACCCTTATTCCATAGTGATCTGATAGGAGGCATGGGATTAGTTCAGTCTTCTTATATCTGTTGAGGTCTGTTTTGTGACCAATTATATGATCAATTTTGGAGAAGGTACCATGAGGTGCTGAGAAGAAGGTGTATTCTTCAGCTCTAGGATGAAATGTTCTATATATATATCTGTTAGTTCCATTTGGTCCAAGGCTTCAATTAGATTCACTGTGTCCCTGTTTAGTTTCTGCTTTCCTGAACCATCCATTTCAGAGAGCGGGGTATTGAAGTCACCCACTATTATTGTGTGAGGTGCGATGTGTGCTTTGAGCTTTAGTAAAGTTTCTTTTACGAATGAGGGTGACCTTGCATTTGGAGCATAGATATTCAGAATTGAGAGTTCTTCTTGGTGGATTTTTCCCTTGATCAGTATGTAGTGTCCTTCTGTGTCTTTTTTGATGACTTTAGGTTAAAAGTCAATTTTATCTGATATTAGAATGGCTACTCCGGCTCGTTTCTTGGGACCATTTGCTTGTAAAATTGTTTTCCAGCCTTTTATTCTGAGGTAGTGTTTGTCTTTGACACTGAGGTGCGTTTCCTGCATGCAGAAAAATGTGGGTCCTATTTAGGTATCCAGTCTGTTAGTCTATGTCTTTTTATTGGGGAATTTAGACCATTGATATTAAGAGAGATTAAGGAATAGTGATTATTGTCACCTGCTATTCTTGATGCTATCTTTATGTTTGAGTGGTTATCTACTTTTGGGTTTGAAGCAAGAAGGGTCCTATCTCATTTTTTCCAGGGTGTTGTTTCTCTCCTTGTATTGGCGGCTTCCACCTATTATCCTTTGCAGGCCTGGGTTTGTGGAAAGATATTGTGAAAATTTGGTTTTATCATGGAATATCTTGGTCTCTCCATCTATGGTGATTGAGAGTTTTGCTGGGTATAGTAGTCTAGGCTGGCATTTGTGCTCTCTTAGTGTCTGTATGAGATCTGCCCAGGATCTTCTGGCTTTCATAGTCTCTGGTGAGAAGTCTGATGTGTTTCGGATAGGTCTTCCTTTGTATGTTACTTGGCCCTTTTCTCTTACTGCTTTTAATATTCCTTCTTTGTTTAGTACATTTGGTGTTTTGATTAATATGTGACGGGAGGTATTTCTGTTCTGGTCCAGTCTGTTTGGAGTTGTGTAGGCTTCTTGTACGTTCATCGGCATCTCTCTCTTTAAGTTAGGGAAGTTTTCCTCCATAATTTTGTTGAAGATGTTTACTGGCCCTTTAAGTTGCAAATCTTCACTCTCATCTATACCTATAATCCATATTACTTTGATTTCTGTTAATAACGTTCCTACGTTTGCCTTTTGCCATCTGGTTACCTCTGATGTTAGTTGGTCCTGCTGTCACTGGCTGTTGGTTGGACCTCCTGTGAGCCTGCAAAGCTATTTCTGCACCCCCTGGTTTACCAGGATTCCCCTGGCACAGATTTCTGGGGCCTGCCCTGCTCCTGAGTGACTTTGGAGCCCTGATGTGCCTTGCCCCAAGTGATGTTATATTGGGGAGTCCTTGCACATCCAAAGGCTCAGCGTAGTGGATTCCTGAAGCAGAGGTCGCCAAAGGGAGGCTGGTAGGCTCCTGCCCTGTGCACGGGTGTGTGATCTCTCCTAGAGTGGTGGTGGGGGGGGCGTCCCTCTGCCAGGCAGAATTCCCACAGCAGAGCTAGCATGCTGGTTACTGCAGATCTGCCCAGCTCTTGGAAGCCACGTACACACAATCCGCCCGAGACCCAAGCGATATTATGCTTGTCTGTCTCTGAGTCTGGTAGTCCCAACTTCCCGGCCCCTGGAGGAAAGATGGTGGAGTGCACTCTGCACTCTCTCTGTGGCGCTGGTCACCCTGCAGAGGCGATGGCCTGCAGATCTGGCACCCAGACGACCACAGCGCTGTCCCGTTCTTGGGCGCAGGCAGAAGCCCCAACAGGCCGTGTCCCAAGTGATGTTATATTGGGGAGAGCCTGGGAACCTGTCTCTTCAGTGTAGTCTACCAGAACAGAGGTCGCGGAAGGGAAGCTGGTAGGCTCCCGCCTAGTGCGGGGTCCCTCTGCCAGGCAGAAGTCCCACAGCAGAGCTGGCGCGCTGGTTACTGCAGATCTTCCCAGCACTTGGGAGCCGCATACACACAAGCTGCCCGAGACCCAAGCGATATTATGCCTGTCTGTGTCAGAGCCTGGCTGTCCCAACTTCCCAGCCACTGGAGCAAAGATGGCGGAGTCGAGTTTGTAGATTTTCTATTGTTTCTGTTGTTGAAGTCATGCCTTAATTATGATATGATAGGATGCAAAGGTTTATTTCAGTCTTCTTGTGTCTATTGAGGTTTGGTTTTTGCCTGATTATATGGTCAATTTTGGAGGTTTCATGAAGTGCTGAGAAGAAGGTATATTTTTTTGATTTTGGGTGAGAGGTTTTGTAGATCTCTGTTAAATCCATTGATTCATAACATCTGTCAGTTTCATTGTTTCTCTGTTTAGTTTCTGTTTAGATGACTGACCCGTGCTGAGAGTGGGGGGTTGAAGTCTCACACTATTATTGTTTGGGGCTTAATGTGTGTTTTGAGTTTTAGTAAAGTTTCTTTTATGAATGTAAGTGGCCTTGTATTTGGGACATAGATGTCCAGAATTGAGACATCAGCTTGATAGATTTTTTTCCTTTGATGAGTATAAAGTGTCCTTCGCCATTTTTGAAAGTTGATTTTATTAGATGTTAGAAGGGCTACTGTAGCTTCTTTCTTGGATCCATTTGCTTGGAACACCTTTTTCCATTTCTTTAGTTTGAGGTAATGTCTATCTTTGTAGTTGATGTGTGTTTTCTGTAAGCAACAGAATGAGTGATCTTGTTTACATATTCAGACTTTTAGCCTGTGTCTTTTTATTGGGAAATTGAGTCCATTGATGTTGAGAGATATTAAAGACCAAGGGTTGTTAGATCATATTATTTTGTTGTTGGAAGTGGTTTTATGTGTGGGTGTGTGGTTGTCTTCTTTTGATTTTGCTGTGAGATCACTAAATTTTGCGTTTTCGTGGGTGTAGTTACCATCCTTGTATTGGAGTTTTCTTGTAGTATCCTCTCTAGGGCTGGATTAGTAGAAATATATTATTTAAATTTGGTTTGTCATATAGTATCTTTTTTTTCTTTTCTAAGTTATTTTTTATTTACATTCCAAATGATTTCCCCTTTCCCATTTCCTCCCTCCCCGAAAGTCCCATAAGCCTCTTTCCCTCCCTCTGTTCCCATTTCAATCCCCTTTCACTTCTTGATCCTGGCATTCCGCTACATCCAGTCTTTCCAGGACCAGGGGTCTCTCCTTCCATCTTCTTGGAAATCTATTGATAATGCGAATTGTGTCTAGGTTATTCCAAGATTCTGGGTTAATATCCCCTTATCAGTGACTGCATACCATGTGTGTTCTTTTGTGATTGGGTTACCTCACTAAGGATGATATTTTCCTGTTCTGACCATTTGCCTAGGAATTTTGTGAATTCATTGTTTTTAATTGTAGAGTAGTATTCCATTGTGTAAATATACCACATCTTCTAAATCCATTCCTCCGTTGAGGGACATCCGGGTTCTTTCCAGCTTCTGGCTATTATAAATAAGGCTCCTATGAACATAGTGGAGGATATGTCCTTATTGCATGCAGGTAAAGCCTCTGGGTATATTCCCAGGAGTGGTATAGCCGGATCCTCCGGGAGTGTCATGCCCAGTTTTCTGAGGAACTGCCAGACTGCTTTCCAGAGTGGTTGTACCAGCTTGCAATCCCACCAACAGTGGAGGAGTGTTCCTTTTTATCCACATCCTTGCCAACAACTGTTGTCTCCTGTGTTTTTGATCTTAGCCATCCTGACTGGTGTGAGATGGAATCTCAGGGTTGTTTTGATTTGCATTTCCCTATTGACTAAGGATGTTGAACATCTCTTTAGGTGCTTCTCAGCCATTAGATATTCTTCAGGTGAGAACTCTTTGTTTAGCTCTGTACCCCATTTTTTAATAGGGTTACTTGGCCCTCTGGAGTCTAACTTCTTGAGTTCTTTATATATATTGGATATTAGCTCTCTGTCAGATGTAGGGTTGGTAAAGATCTTTTCCCAGTTTGTTGGTTGACGCTTTGTCCTTTTGACATTGTCCTTTGCCTTACTGAAACTTTGTAATTTTATGAGGTCCTATTTGTCAATTCTTGATCTTAGAGCATAAGCTATTGGAGTTCTCTTCAGGAAATTCTCATCTGTGCCCAAATGTTCAGGGTTCTTCCCTAGTTTCCTTTCTATTAGTTTCAGAGTGTCTGGTTTTATGTAGAGGTCCTTGATCCACTTGGAATTGAGCTTAATGCAAGGAGATAAGAATGGATCAATTTGCATTCTTCTGCATGTTGACCTCCAGTTGAACCAGCACCATTTGTTGAAAAGGCTATCTTTTTTCCACTGGATGGTTTTAGCTCCTTTGTCAAAGATCAAGTGACCATATGAGTGTGGATTCATTTCTTGGTCTTCAATTCTGTTCCATTGATCTACATGCCTGTCACTGTACCAATACCATGCAGTTTTTAACACTATTGCTGTACTATTTAACACTATCCTGTAGTACTGCTTGAGGTCCACAATACTGTTTCCGCCAGAAGTTCTTTTACTCTTGAGAATAGTTTTAGCTATCCTGGGTTTTCTGTTATTACAGATGAATTTTTGAATTGCTCTTTCTAACTCTATGAAGAATTGAGTTGGGATTTTGATGGGGATTGCATTGATTCTGTATCTTGCTTTTGGCAAGATGGTCATTTTTACTATATTAATCCTGCCAATCCATGAGCATGGCTGATTTTTCCATCTTTTGAGGTCTTCTTCAATTTCTTTCTTCAGAGACTTGAAGTTCTTTTCATACAGATCTTTCACTTGTTTGGTTAGAGTCACACCAAGATACTTTACATTGTTTGTGGCTATCGTGAAGGGTATCATTTCTCTTACTTCTTTCTCAGCCTGCTTATCCTTTGAGTATAGGAAGGCTACTGACTTGCTTGAGTTGATTTTATATCCGGCCACTTTGCCGAAGTTGTTTATCAGCTGTAGGAGTTCTCTGGTGGAGTTCTTTGGGTTGCTTAAGTATACTATCATATCGTCTGCAAATAGTGATAGTTTGACTTCTTCCTTTCCAATTTGTATCCCTTTGACCTCCTCTTGTTGTCTAATTGCTCTAACTAGAACTTCAAGTAGTATATTGAAAAGATATGGAGAGAGAGGGCAGCCTTGTCTAGTCCCTGATTTTAGTGGGATTGCTTCAAGTTTCTCTCCATTTAGATTGATGTTGCCTACCGATTTGCTGTAAATTGCTTTTACTATGTTTAGATATAGGCCTCGAATTCCTGATCTTTCCAAGACCTTTAACATGAAATGATGCTGAATTTTGTCACATGTTCTTTCAGCATCTAATGAAATGATCATGTGTGTTTTCTTTTAGTTTGTTTATGTAGTGAATTACGTTGATGGACTTCCTTATATTGAAACATCCTGCATCCCTGCGATGAAGCTTACTTGATCATGCTCAATGATCGTTTTGTTGTGTATTTGAATTCTGTTTGCAAGAATTTTATTCAGTATTTTTGTTTTCGACATTCATAAGAAAAATTGGTCTGAAATTCTCTTTGTCGGATCTTTGTGTGATTTTGGTATCAGCGTAATTGTGGCTTCATAGAATGAGTTTGGTAGTGTTCCTTCTGTTTCTATTTTGTGGAATAGTTTGAACAGTATTGGTGTTAGGTCTTCTTTGAAGGTCTGATAGAATTCTGCACTAAAACCGTCTGGACCTGTGCTTGTTTTGGTTGGAAGACTTCCAATGACCTCTTCTATTTCTTCAGGGGTTATAGGATGGTTTAGATTGTCTATTTGATCCTGATTTAATTTTGGTATTTGGTATCTGTCTAGGAAATTGTCCATTTCCTCCAGATTTTCTAGTTGTGTTGAATACAGGTTTTTGTAGTAGGATCTGACGATTTTTTTTTAATTTCCTCAGTTTCTGTTATTATCTCTCCCTTTTTGTTTCTGATTTTGTTAATTTGAATACTGTCTCTGTGCCCTCTGGCTAATCTGGCTAAGGGCTTATCTATCTTGTTGATTTTCTCAAAGAACCAATTCCTAGTTTTGTTGATTCTTTGTATGGTTTTATTTGTTTCTACTTGATTGATTTCAGCCATGAGTTTAATGATTTCCTGCCTTCTACTCCCCTTGGGTGTATTTGCTTCTTTCTGTTCCAGGGCTTTCAGATGTGCCATTAAGCTGCTAGTGTATGCTCTCTCCTGTTTCTTTTTGGCGGCACTCGGGCCTATGAATTTTCCTCTTAGCACGGCTTTCATTGTGTACCATAAATTAGGGTATGTTGTGCCTTCATTTTCATTAAATTTTAAAAAGTCTTTGATTTCTTTCTTTATTTCCTCCTTGACCAAGTTATCATTGAGTAGAGCATTGTTCAACTTCCATGTGTATGTGGGCTTTCTGTTGTTTTTGTTGCTATTGAAGACCACCCTTACTCCATAGTGATCTGATAGGAGGCATGGGATTAGTTCATTCTTCTTATATCTCTTTAGGTCCATTTTTTGACCAGTTATATGGTCGATTTGGAGAAGGTACCATGAGGTGCTGAGAAGAAGGTATATTCTTTTGCTTTAGGATGAAATGTTCTATATATATCTGTTAGTTCCATTTGGTCCAAGGCTTCAGTTAGATTCACTGTGTCTCTGTTTTTTTTTTCTGCTTTCCTGAACGATCCATTTCAGAGAGCCGGGTGAAGTCACCCACTATTTTTGTGTGAGGTGCGATGTGTGCTTTGACCTTTAGTAAAGTTTCTTTTATGAATGAGGGTGCCCTTGCCTTTGGAGCATAGATATTCAGAAGTGAGAGTTCTTCTTGGTGGTTTTTTTCCTTTGATCAGTATGTAGTGTCCTTCTGTGTCTTTTTTGATGACTTTAGGTTGAAAGTCAATTTTATCTGATATTAGGATGGCTAATTCGGCTTGTTTCCTGGGACCATTTGCTTGTAAAATTGTTTTCCAGCCTTTTACTCTGAGGTAGTGTTTGTCTTCGACACTGAGGTGCATTTCCTGCACGCAGCAAAATGCTGGGTTCTGTTTACGTATCCAGTCTGTTTATGTCTTTTTTTTGGTGGAGTTGAGACCATTGATATTATGAGAGATTAAGGAATAGTGATTATTTCCACCTGTTGTTCTTGACGCTATCTTTATGTTTGAGTGGTTATCTACTTTTGGGTTTGATGAAAGAAGGTTGCTATCTCGTTTTTTTCCGGGGTGCAGTTTCTCTCCTTGTATTCGCAGTTTCCACTTATATTATCCTTTGTAGGGCTGGGTTTGTGAAAAGATATTGTGTAAATTTGGTTTTATCATGGAATATCTTGGTCTCCCCATCTATGGTAATTGAGAGTTTTGCTGGGTATAGTAGTGTAGACTGTCATTTGTGTTCTCTTAGAGTCTGCATGAGATCTGCCCAGGATCTTCTGGCTTTCATAGTCTCTGGTGAGAAGTCTGAGGTGATTCGGATAGGTCTTCTTTTATATGTTACTTGGCCTTTTTCTCTTATTGCTTTTAATAATCTTTCTTTGTTTAGTACATTTGGTGTTTTGAGTATTGTGTGACAGGAGGTATTTTTGTTCTGGTCCATTCTGTTTGGAGTTCTGTAGGCTTCTTGTAGGTTCTTCAGCATCTCTCTCTTTTGGTTAGGGAAGTTTTCCTCCACAATTTTGTTGAAGATATTTACTGGCGCTTTAAGTTGCAAATCTTCACTCACATCTATACCTATAATTCTTAGGTTTGGTCTTCTCATTTTGTCCTGGATTTCCTGGATGTTTTGGGTTACACGTTTTTTGCATTTTGCAGTTTCTTTGACTGTTGAGTCGATGCTTTCTATGGTATCTTCAGCACCTGAGATTCTTTCGTCCATCTCTTGTATTCTATTGTTGATGTTTGCATCTATGACTCCTGATTTCTTCCCAAGGTTTTCTATCTCCAAAGTTGTGTCCCTTTGTGTGATTTCTTAGATGTTTCTCCTTCCTTTTTTAGATCCTGGATGGATTTGCTGAGATCCGTCACTTGTTTGTTTGTATTTTCCTGTATTTCTTTAAGATATTTTTCATTTCCTCTTTCAGGATTTCTTCCTGTTGACCCAAGTTCTCCAGTATTTCTCTAAGTGATCTTTGTGTTTCCTCCTCATGGGCTTCCATCTGTTGATCCATATTCTCCTGCATTTCTCTAAGCGATTTTTGTGCTTCCTTTTTAAGGGCCTCTACCCGTTGATTAATTTCTTTAAGCGATTTTTGTGCTGCCTCCTTGTGGGCCTCCATCTGTTGACCCATGTTCTCCTGCATTTCTCTAAGCGATTTTTGCGTTTCTTTTGTAAGGGCTTCTAACCGTTGATTCATGTTTTCCTGTAATTCTTTATGAGATTTATTTGTGTCCTTCTTGAAATCCTCTAATAACATCATGAGAATCATATAATATCTTGATTTCTGCATCTATAGTGATTATGAGTTTTTCTGGTTATATTAGTCTGGGCTGGCATCTGTGGTCTCATAGGTTCTGCAAAACATCTGTCCAGGCTTGTAACATGTAATTTTTGCTACCATACATTAAGCTCTGTATGGAGCCTCGCCCAGGTTCCCTCATATCCGAGGATCACACGCACACACACACACACACACACACACACACACACACACACACGCGCGCACACACACGCGCACAGACACACACACACACACACACACACACACACACACACTAACTTATTTTCATGCTTCCTTAGTGGCTCATTGCTGAGCTCTTCTAATCTCCCCTGTCTAGGATGCCCTTCCCAATACTCTCAGCTCACCACCTTTAATCTGCCCTTAGTTTAGTTGCATTTCTAATCTTCTGCTTGGGGAAGCAGCCTATGGTCACTCCACCTTAGATCTTCCATGCCTAATCACCTTTACTCCATTCAAAGCATGACAAAATCTCCCTTCCTCTCCTGCATCGCTTAGCCTGCCTGCAGGACCTGGAAGTCCTGTCTCTTTCCTTGTGCTTAGCAATCGGCCCCTGGTATCTTTATTGATTGATCAAGAACCAGTTGGGGAATAGAACCTTAACATCAGTACCACTCCCTACAGGATATTCTTTCTAGCTTTTAGAGTATCAGAGTCTCAGTTGAGAAGTCAGGTATAATTCTTATAGGTCTGCCTCTATATGTTACTTGGCCTTTTTCCTTTGCACCTTCTAATATTCTGTCTTTGTTATGTATGTTTATTGTTTTAGTTATTATGTGGCAGGAGGATTTTCTTTTCTGGTCCAATCTACTTGGTTTCTGTAGGCTTCTTGCATGTTTGTAGTAGTCTCTTTAGGTTAGGAAAGTATTTTTTTTAATATGATTTTATTGAAAATATTTTCTGGCCCTTTGAACTGGTAATCTTCACCCTCTTCTATTCCTATTATTCTTAGATTTGGTCTTTTCACTGTGTCCCAAATTTCCTGGATGTTTTGCACTAGGAACTTTTTGCATTTGGCATTTTCTTTGACTGACATATCAATTTCATCTATGGTATTATTGACACCTGAGATTCTTTCTTCCATCTCTTATGTTCTGTTGGTGATTCTTCTGTCTGTAGTTCCTAGTATTTCCATCTCCAGTGTTGCCTTCTTTTGTATTTTCTTTATTGATTCTATGTCCATTTTTAGATCTTCAAATGTTTTGTTCATTTTAGTCACGTTTGATTGTATTTTCCTGTATTTCTTTTAAAAAAAATTATTTATTTTATGTACAAGTGCTCTGTCTGCAAGTACACATGCATGCCAGAAGAGGGCATCAGATCCCATTATAGATGGTGTGAGCCACTATATGGTTGCTGGAAATTGAACTCAGGACCTATGGAAGAGCAGCCGGTGTTCTTAACTGCTGAGTCATCTTTCCCGCCCCTTTCCTATATTTTTTTACAGGGTTTATTTATTTCCTCTTTAGGGCTTCCACTTGTTTACCTGTTTTCCTGTATTATTTGATGGAAATATTTATATCTTCTTTAAATGCCTCTACTATCCTCATAAGATGGGATTTATAATCACAATCTTGCTCTTTCGGTGTGTTGGGATATCCAGGACTTGCTATAGTGGGAGATCTTGGCTCCTGGTGCCACATTGCCTTGGCTTCTGTTGGCTTGTGTTCTTGCTCTTGCCTTTCACCATCTGTTATCTATCGTGTTGGCTAGCCTGGATGACCCAGATTGGGGCCTATCTCCCAGGAAGCTAGTGAAGTATGTCCTGAGTTAGAGCAGGCTTCTTAGAAGGCAGGCAGAGCTTTGGGGTAGTGGGGCGTCATACCAAGGCAGCATACTGATATGAGAGTGCAGATTGGGTATGAACCAGAAGGGAGATAGAGTTCTGACAAGGGGGGCCAAAGTCTGCATCTGCTGGTTCTGTGGGGTCCCAGTAAGCAGGTGTATTGGTAGGTGTCTCACCTGTGTCCCTGATTACAGAGAGCTTTCTGGGAGCCAGGCAGGACTGTGGGGCAGGGGTGGGGGGCATTGCTGACAGGTCCTTTAAGGCAGGTGGAGGTGAGGACCCACATGATACTCTTTTATCCTATTACTTGCATCTCAAAATTTTCCTATTTTTACACTTAGATTGAACCTTAATTACCTTCAAAATTGACAACATCTATATATCTTCATATAATTTTAAAAGAGAGTGATCATATGTAAGGAATCATTTATATACTTGCTTTATACAAATAATTTTGGGGCTAAGAGTTGAGACTGAATACTTTAACGTTATTTAGGTCAATTACATTTTAAATTCAAGGCAGACTAAATCTATTTAATACAATCTGTTTATTCTAGGTCCAGGTCAAGACCTCGTCCACGCTCGCATAGTAGAAGCAGTGAAAGATCCAGTCACAGAAGAACTCGGAGTAGGTCCAGGGACAGAGACAGACGTAAAGCCCGGGACAAAGAGAAAAGAGAAAAGGAGAAGGATAAAGGCAAAGACAAAGAAGCACACAGCATCAAACGCGGGTAAGTTGATAGAGTCTAATGTGGTGAACATTCAGTAACTCCATAGCAGTATGCAAACTAAGTTCTCTCTGAGGCGCTTCCTGTTCCTACACTTTGGGTAAATTCTATGAAGAGTAAAAAAAGGTAAGGGCTTGCCAGTATCTTGCATGTTTCTTGAAATATATATACTCTAAAACATTATTAATTTAGCTATAATAATGACATGTAATACTTCTTAATTTTATTTACAAGTAATTTCTACAGCATCATTAAATTTATTTTATTAGTGGTTCATTAGCTGCCTTTTTTCAGATGACTTTTTAAAATATATAGGTGAAAAGAAGAAAAGATCCTAGATTATTATAATTAGGATGGAAATCTTGGTCCCTTCTGGATATACTCCAAGTGTTTGAACTAGGGCCATGTAATCTATGTGCTTCTACATATATGAGAAAGCAATCCATATGCTTATGGTTTCTTCAGGCTTAGAACCTTTGCCTTATTAACCTAGTTTAACAATATCTATGATATACTACTTACTGGTGGAACTTAAAGTATACATCTATAACCCACAAAGCAAAAGAAAGTATAACAGTGGCAAAGCGAGATACACTTTTACCTGGAATATCTCAGTGAGTATAGTATGAATTCCTTCTACATTTTAAGTTGATTTACTCATTTTATTTGCCTACTTTGCTTATGTTCAGATTTAAAGAATGTAATGGAAACTGGAAGGTTGCCATTTTGTAGGGATTATCAGATAGCTGCCTTTCCATATAATGTGATGTGAATGATTAATATGAGATTTTAAAACTTTTAACCTTAAAAATATTACATGTATCACATTTGGTTTCTAAGAAAACATGGTTCGTGTGTAGAAGACATCTTACAGCAAGGCTTCTGGTCCTCTGGCAGTTACAGTTTCTTCTTTCTTTCTTCCAGTTTCTTCTTTCTTTCTTCCAGTATCTTCCCTCAGGATTAGGTGGAATAGTTGAATTGTGGATGTCTCATTTGGGGTTTGGCTCTGAATTTTCGCACCTTGTGGGTCTCTATAGTAGTCTCCATCTATTGAAAAAAGAAATTTTTTCAATTAGGGGTGAAAGCTACAATTAATTGTAGGTATACATATAAATACTTGGAATAAAATTAGAAATTATATTTTTGAAGGGAAATGGCAGTAATAGGTTCTTTCCCAGCGTCTATGATCTTCCAGACACAGGTACTGGACTAGGTTTAAAGTACTCTGCATGTATTTCTGCCCATTGAACAGAACTTGAGTCCAATTAGATACTTGTTGGTCACTACCAAGATAAAATTACAATTATTATACCACTGGGGATATCTCACCATTTATCTCTCAAATATGAGATTTTAAAACATTAACCTTAAAAACAATTACATTTATAACATTTGGTTTCTAAGAAAAACCATTACTGGGAGATAGTACTCAGAAATTTGTGACATCATTAGGTCTCATACTTAGAACTTGGTGTGATGGTGCCGAACATGTGTACTCCAGTAGCATTCCTCATGAATTTGTCTATTAGTGTTCTTTACCAATGTCTGTCACGCCCACTAAATTCATGTGTTAGGTATTTGGTGATTTGATGCAGTATTGTTGGAACGTGAGGTCTTTAAGATGTGAGTAAGCCAAGTAAACTTTGCTTTATTAAATGGATTGACATTGTTATAGCAGAGTGGGAATTGTTATTGAAGTAGTGGATTCCTTCCAAATATTTTCTTGACTTGTGTTTATCGTTCTGCCATGAGCTGATAAAGAAAGCCCTTTTAGAAGCCAACCAGCCATTTGACTACCTGGCCTCCAAGTTCTGTCAACAAGTTTCTGCTCTTTTTAAGTGATCAGATCTGCAGGATTCTTTCACAGCTGCACAGAATAGAGCAAACCATTGAGTACATCATTGACATGTTAATTTTCTGTGGAATAGTTAGTTTTCCTTAAAAGTAACCTGTTCAGTGGAGGGTTTTCACCATTATGTCCTTTCTATTGCCTAACTAGGCAAGACAGTGTTCTAGCTCAGGCATTTGAGCTTAAGTTTATACATTCCAATGATGTATTATAACTTTTTGAATTTAATACTTTCTGAGAAATTTAAGAATTTCCCTGACTATACAATTGGTTCTTCTATAAAATGGGGATTTGGTACGTTAAAAGCTGTAAATTTTAAAGCAGTGTATAATACAATGTAATAATTCTAACTTAGGAGTATGTTACAGATCTTCCTTGGCAGCCTTCCAGCATTTGTAACTTTGAGTTCCATGTATAAATTCCTGTTGATAGCGTATTTTTACCTCTACCTGATGTTTGGCAGAAGATGTTGGAAGTGATTTGGGAAAGCTGGACTCTGAGTTTTGACAGCAGTTGCATACTTAGAAAGCCTGTCATATTTTTTCTTACCTCTTATTTCTTTATGCAGCAGGAAGTCACTTATGCTAATTTACTCCAATTTGCATATAGGTTATAGAGTTCTGTGGTGCAGAGCATGCTTAGAACTCCTTTTAAGTGTCTGTTTGGATCAAAGCAGGGCTGTGTGATAGCTGTTGTCTGACACCAAGCTGTGTGGTGTTGTTTTCATTAAACATTTATCACACTTCCAATGTGACAGCAGGCAACTTTGTGCCAGGATAACATGTTTTCATGCAAAATTTATTGAAAAAGATGAGACTTTGTAAAGAGATCTTGTTTCCTTTCACCAGTGGCGAAGGGTAAGTGTTAGAAAGTAGTACACCTTGAACACGTGTCACTGTAACAAAAAGAAGCTTTGTAGTGACAGTTTTGTTAAGCAAGTAAATAAACCTATCTTATAGAAATCTATGCACTGAACTCTGCTCTTTCAAATTAACAGATTTATGATATTCTTGTTTATTGATTTTTCACAAGTATGGCCCATTATTATGTTTATGTTATAATGAAACATCACCTCCCTATTTCCACTATGTAAGTTTGAGTGTTAGATTTGATTCAACTAAACCAACTTGTCAGTCTTTCAAAAAGATGAGGTTCAGAAAGGGAACATACTATGTCATAAAAGATTAGCCAGAAAAATTAGGAGTCAAAAGTTTCATTAGTTCTCCATTGGCTTACATCTTTCTCTCACTCATTATAATGACACAGTTTACATAGTTTCTCCAATGTAATTTTTCATGGAAAATGCCTGATCATACTGTCACTAATTTTTGTATAGTATCTGTTGTTTAAAACAATACTTCTAGGATGCATGTTTTAGATATTGATTAAAATACTAGTTCTTATTGAATTTATTTTAGTATTTCTACTCTCTTGATACAGTACATGGTTTCAGGAAAAAATACCAGAGTTACATATACTATTTCTTAGAGATCTTAAATGAAAACCTTACTATTTGCCTTCAGCTCATTTATATATGACTTTGTAAGCTGAAGACTACAGTATTTTTAAAGGAATGCAAAGGACATAAAGATGGAATGCCAGCCAAGTCTTTTATAAACAATAAATAGGCTAGTCCTCTAAAACCTAAGATGCCATTTATGAACCACCCATTACAGTTCTCTAATTTATATCTCACCGTAAAGCATTTTGATTATCCCAGATGTGAATTATGCTAGACTAAATAGGAACAGTCTTATCAATATTTTAAAATAATTCAAGTTTATTTATTTCTCTTCAGCTTTCTTCCCAGTTTGGTGAACATTGGAGTGACATCTCCAGATGGACCAGATTGGAATAAAACACGCACCTATGATGGATCAGTTAGGTCATTGTTAGTCAACTTAGGTAGGAATTCAGAAGTAGTGCACTTTGCCAGTAGTGGCAAAAGCCAGGGAACAGAGACAGAATGATCACTGTAAGTTTGATACTAGTCGGGTTCACATAGCAAGTTCCAAACCGACCGGGGCTGTATAGTGACATCCTATCACACACACAAACACACACACACACACACACACACACACACACACACAGAAGGGGGGGAGAGAGAGGGAGAGAGAGAGAGAGAGAGAGAGAGAGAGAGAGAGAGAGAGAGGAGGAGAGACACAGACAGACAGAGAGACAGAGACATTGAAAGAGAGACAGAGGTCCACCGTGCGCGCGCACGCATACACACACACATGCACTACACAGAGAGTGGAAGAGGGAGAGACAGAGACTGAGAAAGAAGTAGAGGGAAGAGAAAAAGATTTTTGTATGTCAATGTGATTTATTGGACAGTTCATAAGTGACTGGTTTAAAAGTTCTTGACATGCTTCTGATTGAAATGAACATAGCCAGATGACAGTAATAATTAGATGTTCTTTTTTTTTTTTTTGGTTTTTTTTTTGTTTTTTGAGACAGGGTTTCTCTGTGTAGCCCTGGCTGTCCTGGAACTCACTTTGTAGACCAGGCTGGCCTTGAACTCAGAAATCCTCCTGCCTCTGCCTCCCAAGTGCTGGGATTAAAGGCGTGCGCCACCACCGCCTGGCTTTAATTAGATGTTCTTATGAGCTGTACTTTTCCACTATAGCAGAGTAAGCCGTACCAAAGTATGCATGTAAGTAGTGTTTCTATATCTTAGATTTCAAGGCACTGAAATTATGATAAAAAGAAAAGCTTCAGATGGTTTCTCTGGGTCTACTGCTTTTCAATTAATACACAAGATGTAATCCTTGGATTCTGAGATTGGATGTAACTACAGGAAGATAGACATACATCTCATCTGGACCTTGTGGGTACAGACACTTAGCACTTATAAATGCCATTACATATTTGATGGTCTCAGCAGGTGCAGTTAGGGAAATGAAACAATACATGCTACTGTTTAAATTCTCCCTGAACTCTTCCTACAAGAGATTTTGAAATGGCAACTTTGTGCTCCTATTCCTTATGCCAGATTGTTGACAGGCTACCTAAAAGTATCACTGAAAACCAGTTTGATTGCCATGTTTTAAAGCAATCTTTGCTTAAACAACCAACCAACCAAAACAAAACAAAACCCATGAGTCAAGTCAAAAAAAAGAAATTAGTAGATACAATATTTTGAGAATTAATGTAAATTTGAATAAGTAAAATGTGAAATTATTTACAGTGTAACTACTTATAAAATAATTGTACTTGGCCAAAATTGATAAACAACAAATTGGCAAGTCACCATTCAGTTATTTAATTTATAAATTAAGATGTTGAAATTAAATCTGTTGATTAATTATTATAGATTCAATGTTACTCAGAAATATTCTTAGTTTAATCTAAAATGAAAGAGATTAACTGATATATTGAAGATACATGCTTCTGAAGCTCACAGATCAATACCAATTATTTTATATACTGTCTGAATATACATCTAAAATATTATGTATAATTTTTTTTTTCGTTTAGTTCTTACTTTGCTTTAGGAAGTCTCACACTGTGGCTAAGACTGCCTTTGAATTTATCTAGTGTAGTTTCTTTTCCCATTTCAGCAAATGAGGACAGATTTTACTTTTTCTTGTCATATCACTGAAATCACACAGCTTTTTGTATAAAGCTTCTTTCTTTTACTGAGCCCAGAGCTTCAGTGTTGCATTCATGTTGCTTATTTCTCAATGTGGTACATAATATTGCTAAGTAGTATTCTGTTGTATGAATGTGCCATGCATTATTGTTCATGTATCAGTTAATGACTTGACAGTATAGTCTTTGTCCAGTGCTTTAGAAGGAGTATCTAAGGGTTATATTCTTTCTTCTATAATCATTTGATATAATTTCTTTTTTATTGGATATTTTATTTATTTACATTTCAAATGTTATCCCCTCCCCTGATTTTCCCTCTATCCCATACCCCCTCCTCTTGCTTCTATGAGGGTGTGCCCCCTGCCACCCATGCACTCCTGTCTCCCCACCCTCACATTCCCCGACATTGGGGCATAGAGCTAAACCACCTATTCTAAACAATTTTTTGGATTTAATTATCTTTATACTTGGAGGAATAATGAGTGGCTTAGTCAGTTTGTTAGGGCCTGCTTCATGGCTCATATATAGCTTATCCTCCAATGGCTGACTAGTCAGCTCTTAGGAACTGCTTCTGTAATCCTGTTTTTGAGGATTATACCTTTATGAACATTCATCTCCCATAGATTCAACTTCTCATGTCCTCATACTGTGGATATTAATGTAGGGGTTTTGGAAAGACACAAACTTTTTAATCCATAGTAAGTCAGCTTGCTTGTTTGTTTTCTTTCTTTCTTTCTTTCTTTCTTTCTTTCTTTCTTTCTTTCTTTCTTTCTTTCTTTCTTTCTTTCTTTCTAATGGGAAATTTATGTTTTGTTTTTTTTTCCTAAGAAATGCTGATTTAAATTAACTCTTCAACTGGAGAAGGGGCACAGCCTCATTTATCCTAAGTTGGATTTCACTCATTGCTTAGTACAGAATGGTCTTGAACACTACCAACTACTACTACTATTACTACTAGTATAGGACTACTACTACTTCTTCCTCCTCTTCCTCCCTCCTCCTCCTCCTCCTCTTCGTCCTCCTTTTCCTCCTCCTTCTCCTCCTCCTCCTCCTCCTTCTCTCTGGCTTTCTTGCTTTCTGTCTACAGTTCTGTTCATTGAAACAGTAACTAAGGTGTTAGACATAGTTATAGGAATGTTACAGAAATGTATACTTTAGCATGATACTTGAATATAATCACCAGCTTTTATACTTGACATAAGGAAGCTGAGATTCAGATAAGGTACATAATTTACTCCAGATCATACAGTGAGAGCAAAACTAAGATTCAAATCAGATTTTCTCAAAGTTTACTCTTAGAGATGCCACATTACTTACTGTTGATTCAAGGCCGGGAGGTATTAGACTCGGTAGGTCATGGTCCTAGCATGCCTAAAGCCCTTGGTTCAATGTCCTACACTGAATAAACTATTAATTCAAGGTCATCCTCAATTACTATGTGTTTGAGGCCAGCTTAAGCTATATGGGACTCATCCTCAAAAAGAAAATGAGAGTATGTCCCTGGGAGAAACAGAGGAGGAATGCATCTTGGGGAGAGGGAATGGTGAAGGGTGGGGCTAGGAGAAGGAGAGGGAGGGAAAACTGTAGTCAGGATGTATTAAATGAAGAAGAAAGGATTTAAAATATTATGAGATATAGTGTACTGGATAAATACTTGCTTAGCTTGCATAAAGCCCAGAGTTAATCCTTAGGACTGAGCATGTAAATAAGTACACGTCAGGCTTGCATTCCTCTCTGAGGAATCTTAGAGCTGTTTTCATAGGCTACTTTATCTAGGTGAAAGAAACCTAAGGGTAACTGCTGTGAACTGTGGTCAACAAATCAGACATGTTAGACAAGATGGTGTTATTTTGTAGTTCATGTTCTTAGTGGCCAATGATGTGATCCAAATGAAATTCATCACCCACTCATTCTTTTGTTGCCATACTTTTCAAGTTTGAATTGAACCAAAATAGTCTCTGCATACTTTTGTGGGTCCTACACATGTACGAGAGAGTCATATTCTCAAGAGAATCTCAGCATTACCTGGCAGCACCTTTAATGGACACCAGGGACCTGGGTGTAGACATCAAAGCCTTCCCAGTGGTCACTCAGAAGGACCTTGGACTTCTTAATATCCTTCTTCTGTCTCCCATGTGGTGAAAGTAAAGATCTGCCATACCATACTCAGTTTTATTCTGTGCTGTGAAAGCAAACCTAGGGTTCCCTGAATGTGTTTATTTCTCCTCTTTCTTTCTCTTTTCCTTCTTCATTTTATTTTTTTTTTATTAAAAATAATTTTTATGCAATATATTCTGATCATTAAGTTAAGGATTTTAATTCCTCCCTTATCTCCCAGACCTTCTGCACCTATCCACCATTCCAACTCCATGCCTTTTTTCTCTCTCTCTCTCTCAAACAGGTAAATAAAACACACACACACACACACACACACACACACACACAAAACCCAAATATACAATACAATAAACAAACAGTAACAAAAATGAAAGATCTTAAAAAGAACATGAGAGACAGATAAGTGTATAAACACACACACACACACGACCCATACAAACTGTACATCAGAAACCAGTAAGGTAAAACAAAACAAAGACAATAAAACCTAAAATCTAAAGCCCAACAAAACAATATGGGGCAAAAATATCTTCAAAATACCTTTGAGTTTGTTTTGTGTTGATTGTCTACTGCTTGGCATAGGGCTTGCCCTCAAGTGTGATGTAATACCCATTGACATTCCGGTTTCGAAAGGAATTTCTTCTTTGTGAGAGGTTAATGGGAGTTAAGTTCTTGGTTGGGGATGGTATTTGTTGTCTATTTCCATAACCTAGTTCTGGGACCCTGTAAGTTTGGATTTGTGTGGGTCCTCTAATTCCTGCTATATAGTCTGTGAGTTCATATGTGCATCATCTCTGTTAAGGTTGGAAGACACTGTTGCCTTGGTGTCCTTACCTCCTTTGATTGTTATATTCTTTCTGCCTCCTCTTCCACATAGCACAAATTGTCACTTCTTTTATTGATCTTGGCCATTCTGACAGGTGTAAGATGAAATCTTAAAGTGATTTTGAATTGCATATCCCTGACAACTAAGGATGTTGAACATTTCCTTAAGTGCTTCTTAGCCATTTGAGAACTCTGTTTAGTTCAGTGCCTCATTTTTCAATTGGGTTTATTTTGTTTTCTTGATGTTCAGGTTATTTTAGTTGCTTCAGTATTTTAGATATTAACTATATGTAGTTTGTAAAGATCTTTTTCCATTTTGTAGATGCTTCTTTGTCTTTATGATGATGTCCTTTGCATTTCAGTTTCACGAGGTCCAATTTATTACTTTCTGGCCTTAGTTCCTAAGCTATCCTATGCAGAAAGTCTTTTCCTGTGCCAGTGAGTTCAAGACCATTCCTCACTTTCTATTCCACCAAATTCAGGGTATCTGGCCTTATCTTGAGGCCCTTGATCCATTTGGAGTTGTTTCGTGCATGATGACAAACATGGATCTATTTGCATTCTTCTATATGCAGACATCTAGTTAGAACAGCACCATTTTTTGAAGATACTGTCTTTTTTCTATTGTGTATTTCTTCCTTTTTTAAAAATATCATAAGTCTATAAGTATAAAGACTTATTTCTGTGTCTTCATTTAAATTCCTCATCAAAGAGTTTGTTTGTAAACCAGTACCATGCTGTTTTTAAACTATAGCTCTGTAGTATAACTCTGAGATCAGGATAGTGATATTTCCAGCAATTCTTTTATGATTCTGAATTATTTTAGCCATCTTGGGGTGTGGGTGTGGGTGTGGGTGTGTGCGTGCATGTTTCTATATGAAGCTGAAAATTGATTTCTGTAAACAATCGTGTTGGAATTTTGACAGATTGCATTAAATCTCTAGATTGCTTTTCGTAGGATGGCCATTTTTACAATATTAATTCTACTGATCGAAGAGCATGGAATATCTTTCTATCTTTTGATATTATCAGTTTCCTCACTGTCTTAAAGATTTTATTATATAAGACTTTGATTTGCTTAGTCAGAGTGACCCTAAGATTGTGTTTTTGAGGCTATTGTGAAAGGTATTATTTTCTTGATTTCTTCCTCAGTGTGTTTACCATTAGAAAGAAGTAGTGACCCAGGACCTGTGACCTGTGACCCAGGACCCATTGGGGGTCACACATCAGATATTCCCCATATCAGATATTTACATCACAATTCGTAACAGCAAAACTACAATTATGAAGCAGAAATGAAATAATTATATGGTCAGGAGTCACCACAACATGAGGAACTGTATTAAAGGGTCTCAGCATTAGGAAGGTTGAGAACCCTTGGAAAAGAAAACTACTAATTTTGTGTGTTAATTTTGAATCATGCTGCTTTGTTCAAAGTGATTATTAGCTGTAGATTCCTGGTAGAGTTTATAGCGTCATTTATGTTTAAAATTCATATCATCTGCAAATAAAGATTCTTTGACTTCTTTCTTCTTTGCATCCCCTTTATCTCTTTCAGTTTTCTTTTCTTTTAATTAGATATTTTCTTCATTTACATTTCATATGCTATCCCCTTTCCTGGTTTCCCCTCTGAAAACACCCTTTCCTATCCCCCACTCCCCCTGCTCACCAGCCCACCCACTCCCGCTTCCCTGTCTTGGTATTCCCCTATACTGGGACATGGAGCCTTCTCAGAGCCAAGGGCCTATCCCCCCTTTGATGTCCAACCAGGCCTTTCTCTGCTACATATGCAGCTGGAGCCATGGGTCCCTCCAAGTGTACTCTTTGGTTGGTAGTTTAGACCCTGCGAGCTCTGGGGTACTGGTTGGTTCATATTGTTGTTCCTCCTATGAGGGTGCAAGCTCCTTCAGCTCCTTGGGTCCTTTCTCTAGCTCCTCCATTGGGGACCCTGTGCTCAGTCCAATGGTTGGCTGAGAGCATCCACCTCTGTATTTATCAGGTACTGGCAGAGCCTCTCAGGAGACAGCCATATCAGGTTCCTGTTACCAAGCGCTTGTTGGCATCTAGAATACTGTCAGGGTTTGGTGACTGTATATGGGATGGATCCCCAGGTGGGGCAGTCTCTGGATGGCCTTTCCTTCAATCTCTGCCCCACAATTTGTCTCTGTATCTCCTCCAATGGGTATTTTGTTCCCTCTTCTAAGAAGGACCAAAGTATCCAAAATTTCACCTTCCTTCTTGTGCTTTCTTTGGTCTGTTAATTTGTGTCTTGGACATTTCAAGCTCCTGGGCTAATATCCACTTGTAAATGAGTGCATACAATGTGTGTTCTTTTCTGATTGGTTTACCTTACTCAGGATGATATTTTCTAGTTCCAGACATTTGCCTAAGAACTTCATAAATTCCTTATTTTTAATAGCTGAGTAGTATTCCATCGTGTAAATGTACCACATTTTCTGTATCTATTCCTCAGTTGAGGGACATCTGGGTTCTTTCCAGCTTCTGGCTATTATAATTATAATATAATTATAATCGTAATTATAATTGTAATATAATATAATATGACAATATAAATATATATAATATATAATTATAATTATATAGTTATAAATAAGGCTACTATGAACATAGTGGAGCATGTGTCCTCATTACATGTTGGAGCATCTTCTGGGTATATGCCCAGGAGTGGTATAGCTGGGTCCTCTGGTAATACTATGTCCAATTTTCTGAGGAACTACCAAAATGATTTCCAGAGTGGTTGTATCAGGTTGCAATCCCACCAGCAGTGGAGGAGTGTTCCTGTTTCTCCACATCCTTGTCAGCCCCTGCTGTCCCCTGAGTTTTTGTTCTTAGCCATTCTGACTAGTTTGAGGTGGAATCTCAGGGTCGTTTTGATTTGCATTTCCCTGATGACTAAGGATGTTGAACATTTTTTTTTTAGGTGCTTCTTAGCCATTCGATATATTCCTCAGTTAAGAATTCTTTTTTTTTTTATCTCTGTACCCCATTTTTTAAGAAGGCAGGGTAGTGTTGGCGCATGTCTTCAATTTCAGCACTGAGGAGACAGAGGCATGTAGATTTCTGAGTTCGAGGCCAGCCTGGTCTACAGAGTGATTTCAAGGGCAGCCAGGGTTACACAGAGAAACCCTGTCTTGAAAAACAAAAACAAAAAGTCTTTCAGTTTTCTTACTGCTTTAGCTAAGACTTTTAAGTACTATATTGAAGATATAGTGAGAGAATGAGAATTCTTGTCTTGTTTCTGATTTTAGTGGAAATGTTTTGATTCTCTCTCTCTCTCTCTCTCTCTCTCTCTCTCTCTCTCTCTCTCTCTCTCTCTCTCTGGTATTGGTCATGAACTTGCTGTAATTTCCTTTATTATATTGAGGTATGTAGTGACAATTTTGGAGTTTTGATTTCTTTGAAAAAAAAAAACCAAACATTATAAGATTTCATTTTTGTTTTAATCCTAGGTGTGGGGCTATAGAGTTGCTTCAGTTTGTCCACAGCAGCTGACTATGCTTTGCCTGTGCTCTAGCTGGAGGCGTTATTTTTCCTGCTGTAGACAGTTTCTGTGATTGTGTGGTATTTTGAGTTTGGGGACTTTTCAGAGGGATATAAATGGTAATGGTAGGACCCCAAGAGGCGGTGGGGTGGGGGTGGAGAATGTTGTTGGTTGCTATTTGATGCTGTTGGTCATAGTTTGTTAAGTGGAAACAAGATGAAATTAGATATACTGATGAAGAAGATCAAACTTATCCCAAGGAACTTGATGCCCCTAATCAACTGGAAGCAGTCTTAAGGATAATGTCTCCCCATTAAAGATTAAAGATAATGTTTTGTCTTAGAATACTTTGGTTTCTCCATCTATTGTATTTCAGAGTTTTGCTGGGTATAGTAGCCTGGGTTGACATTTTGTTCTCTTAGGGTCTGTATGAAATCTGCCCAGGATCTTCTGACTTTTGTAGTCTCTGTTGAGAAGTCTGGTGCAATTCTGATAGATCTGTCTTTATATGTTACTTGGCCTTTTCCCCTTACTGCTTTCAATATTCTTTCTTTGTTCTGTGCATTTGATGTTTCAATTACTGGATTTCATGTCTATTTCCATCTGTTTGGTGTTCTGTAGGCTTCTTGTACTTTTAAGGGAATTTCTTTCTTTCGATTAGGAAAGTTTTCTTTCTTCTATAGTTTTGTAGAAGATGTTTCCTGCCCCTTTGAGTTGAGAATCTTCAGTCTCTTGTATACCTGTTATTCTCAGGTTCAGTCTTTTCATTGTGATTCTTGAATGTTTTGAGATAGGACCTTTTTGCTTTTTGTATTTTCCCCGACTGTTGCATCAATGTCTCTTCTATTGTATTTTCTGCTGTTGAGATTCTCTATCTCTTGTATTCTGTTGGTGATACTTTCATCTGTGACTTCTCTTCTTTTTACTAAGTTTTCCTTCTCCAGGGCTGTCTTCCTTTAATTGTTTTTAATTAATGATTCTATTTCCATTTTTAGTTCCTGGATGTTTTTTTCCAGTTCCTTCACCTGTTTGATTGTGTTCTGTATTTCTTTACAGGATTTATGAGTTTCCTTTTTAAGGACTTCTACTTGTTTACTTGTCTTCTCCTGTGTATCTTTAAGGGAGTTATTTATGTCCTTCTTAAAGTCCTCTATCATCTTCATGAAATGAGAGTTTAGATCTGATTCTTGCTTTAAAGGTGTGTTGGGGTATCCAGGACTTGCTGTGGTGAGAAAACTGGGTTCTGATGTTGCCACATTAAATTGGTTTCTGTTGCTTTTGTTCTTATACTTTGCCTCTTGCCATCTTCTTATCTCTGTTGTTATCTGGCCTCCCTGTCTCTGACCAGAGCCTGTCCTTCCTGTGAGCCTATGAGCCTGAATGTGTCAGAATACCTGGGGAGTCAAGCTGCAACTGGGGTGTGGGCTGTGTGGGATTGTGTCCAGCACTGGGGTTCTCCTCTTGGCACAGGTGGTAACAGGACGGCCTCACAGGTGGGAACTAGAAAGAGGCACGTACATTTTTTAAAGCATTACTAAATTGTATCCTATTCTATGTTTGAAGAACTAAGGAAATGGCTTGGTTAGTAAAGTCTTCCCAGTATATACTATTTACTTTTTTTGTTGCAATGATGCAATACCCGGATGAAAGGTAGCATATGGGAGGAAGGGCTTGTCTCTTAGCTCACACTTCAGCTGTGTAGAAGACATAGCAACATGAGCTTAAGGCAGTTAGCAACATGAGCTTAAGGCAGTTAGCAGAAGCCGAGAGTGACGGATACTCATTGCTTAGCTTGTTTTCTCCTTTTCTGTGATTCTAGGACCCCAACCTCTGGAATCCATGGAATGGAATTATAGTTAGGGTGGGTCTTCCTAACTCAGTCTCATCTAGATCATCTTGCACAAGCATCCCTGCTTGTGGTTTGCCTCCTGGGTGATTCTAGATGTTGTCGCATTGGCAATATTACTACCATGACACAAGTTTGAAGACCTGATAGTGTTAGTCCAGTGGTGTACAACTGTAATTGCAGCACTGAGGAAGTTGAGACAGGAGAATTCCTTGGGTTCCCTTGTAGACTAGATTAGCCAAAGTGAGGAGTTTCTAGTTCATTGAGGGATTCTGTCTTAAAAAATAAAAACAATTGAAGATTATACCTGACAATAACATTTGTCCCTCCTTGTGCACAGGTGTGTATATGTATGTGTACAGGTGTGTACATGTGTACATGTATGGTCATACATACACAAACACAGACACAAACATGAATATACATAGAATTTCATTGAATATTTGATTTGAAAGTGTGAGATTAAGCATTATTTTCTGTATTTCATTATGTATACTTTTTCTTTTGTAAATTGTCCATTCAAGTTATTCATTCTTTTATTTTTCTTTTTATTCAGTTTGAATTTTAAGTGTATTTTGAATTTCAAGTCCTTTTGGTATATGCAATGTGCCTTATTGTTAGTTCATACCTCATATATTAATTTTGTTGTTGTTGTTTATGTTGAGACATAATTTCTCCATGTAGCCCCAGATGTTCTGGTAACCTGTATACCTGGCAGGCCTTGCATTTAGAGATTTGCCTGCCTCTACCCCACTTCTACCCCCATTGCTGGATGCTGGGATTAAAGGCATGTGCTACACCTTCCAGAAGTTTTCATTTTGTGAATGATCTTTTCTGCAGAACATAAGTCATTTTGACAAACTCTATTTTATTTTCTTTTTTATAGATAATTTTTTGGTGATGTGTAAGAATTCATTGAATTTCTCTATAATATGAAGATCTTTTTCTTTTTTAAAAAATATTTATTGTTTTACATTATAAATTTAAGAATAGTTTTATGCCCAAGTATTAGAGCAGTTAATATGAATGATATTATTTAAAATTTTTAATTTTAATGTCAAATCTTTTACTTTTAGTATGTAATTTACATGTTTTGTGTGCATATCTTATGAGCATTGTATTCTATAACATGAGCAGTTTTGCCTATTGGAATTTTTGGATTTTCTTTGATAAAATTCTTGAGGACTTTTTTTTTGACTATACAATTATTCACATATACGGCATTTTATTTCTTTATTGTTGTACTATTTTTGTTGTCTTCTATGCCTTATTACTCTGGCTTAGACTCCCAATTCTATTCTTTCTCGTTTTAAAGACAGTTTAACTTTTATTAGTGTCTGCATAAGCATATGACGTATGTTGGGGGCTGTTCTTGTTGCTACCTGAGTTACAGGTGGTATTGAGCTTCTGATAATGAGAGGTGAGAACTAAACTGAGGTCTTCTGGATTTGCTGCAAGTGCTCCTAGCTAGCTGCTGAGCCATCTCTCCACATTGCTATACCCCTAGTTCCATTTTCACTGCGAGTCAGTGAACAACATCTTTCACTCTGTTTCTGATCTTGAAATTCAGTCTTTCATTATGAAGAAAAATGATAGCTGGAGAAGTCTTTTTTGATTCTGTATTAGCTACTTTTGTCCTACTGTGACCACCCAAAATAGCTAAAAAAACAAAATTGTAAAGGAGACAATACTTTTTGACTCATCTTTCAGAGGGTTCAGGCCATGGTTGGTTGACCCACAAACCAGAGCAAAACATTGCAGCAAAAGTTTGTGGAAGAGAAAGTTCTTCACTTTCTAGTAGGTAGGAAGGAGGTAGAAAGAAGTTGGCATGAGGTTTAGCCTTCCCAGTGACCTACTTCCCCTACCTAGGCCTATTCCTTAGGATACACATCCAAATAACATCAGCAGGAGTACACCATGTGTTCAAGCATGAATCTGTGAAAGGTATTTCCTACATAAACTGTAGTATGCACACTGAAGAAGTTTCTTTATATTGTCCTTTGTCAAGAATGTGTATTTTATAATGGATCCTGATTATGTCAGATGTTTGTCTTTTTGTTTGTTTGTTTTTTTACTTTTCTTTTTTAGATTAACTTATTTATTTTATGTGTGTCAGTACACTGTTGCTTTCTTCAGACACACCAGAAAAGGGAATTGGATTCCATTATAGATTGTGAGCTATCATGTGGTTGTTGGGAATTGAACTCAGGACCTCCGGAAGAGCACTCATTGCTGTTAACAGCTGAGCCCTCCCCCAACCCCCAAATGTACTTTTTGCAACAACAAAATGATACCTCTTCTTCTCTCAACTGCTGATATTATGTATTCATTTACTTTTGAATAGTGAATCGTCCATACCTTTCTAGGGTAAACCTCCTTTGATTGTGGTGCACGCTTTTGATATGTTGCTGATTTATTTTTGTACTCTTGATCTAGCTTAGTTATCAGAATAATGCTTACTTCACACAATGAGTTGAAAAGTATTCATTTTCTTGAAATATTATCTAGAATTAATATAGAACTGCCTAGATATAGTTCTTTTTATAGATAGGGTATTCTTTTTATTCTTTTAATGAATACTGTTTTAAAAGCCTTTATTCAGATGGTCTATTTCCTATTGTGTTAGTGTGGGTGGTTTTGAGTGATCAGAGAACTGGTTTATTTCATTTAAGTTACCCAGGACTTCTCACACTCTTCCCTGTATGTCCTTTTACTGTATTCTCATGTCTTGACTTTCTTTCTAAGTATTGCTAGAGGGCTTGGGGATTCATTGATTTTTCTCTCCTATTGTTTTTGTTTAATAGATTTCTGCTTTTATTATTTTTCATTTATTTTATATTTGTTGTCTTGCTCCTTAATGTGGGGACTAAGTTTACTGACTTGACTTTATTATTTTCTAAAGTTGCCTTTGATAATATGTCTTCCTAGGCACATATTTAGCCCTGTCTCCCCATGTTAGCACAGGTTTGGCTACATCCCAAAAGTTCTCATTGTACTTGTATGTCATTCCATATAGCATAGTTTTGGTTTCCTTTGTGATTTCCTTTTTGTTATGTGAATTACTTAGATGTGGGATATTAGATTTCTAATGTCTGTTCATGTTATGTCTTTATGACTGACTGCTAGTTTTACTCCATTATGATCAACAAGCTGTGTGACTTTAGTTTTTACAGATGACTGTGGGTTCCTTTATGAATCAGGGCATGGTCAGTCCCAGTGAACATGCCACATTCTTTATGCATTAATCATGGTATGTGTGGCATAAGTGCTAGATCAAATCAGGCTCTTGGTGCTATATTCTGTTGTTTTATCTCTTGACTCATTTCTGTGTAGTTCTCAATATTTACTAATAGATATGTTGAGTTCCTTACTAGTCCCTTATATTTATTTTTTTCTTATAGTTTTGGGTTTTGGTTATTTAATGTTTGAGAATTCCAGCTTTTTGAGAGGCAGGGAGGGTATTTGCCTTATACACATTTAAGATTGCATCTTTTTGATGATTTGACTTTTCATCTCTCTTCTTAGTAATTTTATCGATTCAAAATGTGTATTTTCCAACAGTAATGTTGCTATTTTCAATGTTTTTTTTCATCAGTGCATGCATGGTATATCATTGTTTATCTTTTATCATGCCTTTTAAATTATATATCATTTGATATAGATTTCTTGTATATAGATGTATATATTTTTAAGCCAGTCTAATAACCACTCTCATTTACTTAATGCAGATATACTAGTTAATATAATAGTTGATATATTGGGATTTGTAGTCATCTGAATAGGTATTACCCCATAGATTCATGTGTTTGAATATTTGACTATAGGGAGTGGCATTATTAGGAGCCTTATGGGAGGAGGTGTGAGCTTCTTAGAAAAAGTATATCACGGTGGAGGCGAATCTTTGAAGTCTTAGATGTTCAAGCTATACCCAGTGTGAAACATATCCATTCTTCTTTGGCTGCCTTTGCATCAAGTCATAGAACGCTCAGCTCCTCCAGCACCACATCTGCCTGCACATTGCCATGCTTCCTGCCATGATGATACAATCTGTTGTTTTTATTTTTATTTCTACTTTCCATTTCTTGGATTTTTATGGTCTATTTGGAACAGCTCATAAAGTTTTATTTTCATTTCTCTATTGTGTTTTTATTTCACTTGCCCTTTTTAAAATCTTTTTTTTTTTTTGAGACAAGGTCTTAGGTAGTCTGTAGTCCCTAAAGTTATGTATCAAAGGCTAGCCTTGAACTTCTGATCCACCTGCTCATACACCACAAGAGCTAGCATTATAGGTGTTTGGCTCCATACCGCCCTGGTGTTTATATATTTATATAATCTGTCCATCTATCTATCTATCTATATCTGTATGTGTTGATTACTCAGAAACTCTAATATAGTCTTGCATTTCTTAATGACCTATATTCTAAAAAATGAGCCATTAACAAGCTTAGATTATATAGGTCAGTTACTTGATATAGTCTCCTGATGTAATTAGGAGAAGTGGTAAAATGAGATATATATGATTGTTAGTATTAAAGCTTAGCAAACCATTTGTAGTATGTAAAGTAGATATATAATACTTTAAAATAACAATTAAAAGTGTAGTGTGATAAATATATAAATAGGTAACAATTTATTATCATTATCAAGTATAATAACATTATATAAAACTATATCTTGTACTTTTATGTGACTTACAGTGAAGTATATTTGCACACATCAGTATGAGCGCATACTTATAAGTAATGTATGTGTCTTTACAGTGGCAGTGATGCCACTAGGCACTAAGAACTTTTTGGTTCCATTTTAAGTTTTATTACAATGCCCTGTGTGCATTCTTGCCATCACCTGAAGCATTATGCAATATATGAAGAGTATATTTGTGTCTTGGTAGCCTACTTAGCTCATTGTTTCCAATATCTCTTCAGTTGGAAAGTGAGAATGTTACCATAATGTAACACTTTCACCCTCTACTCTGTGCTATAGTCTGTTGGTTTGCTTGTTTTCTAGTAGTTCTCCCTCCCTCTACCCCTACCCCCATCCCTCTCTTTTGCTCTTGGGCGCTCTCTCTCTCTCTCTCTCTCTCTCTCTCTCTCTCTCTCTCTCCTGCTACTTCTTAAGCTAAGCTATCCTGTCCACAAGCTTCAAAGGATTCTCTTGTTTCCATCTCCTACTTTGATGTAGGGACATTGTGTACACAAGTAAGTTTCCTTTTTAAATGATCTGTGGGGATTAGAGTATGTCCCCAGGCGTGGTCTGCAAGTTCTTCACTGACTGAACCAACTACACATTCCTTTTATTATCAGAAAGTTATCTGTATGTGATTAATTGTAAGTTGACAGATTTTTAAATTTCAGTACTTTAAAGAATAATTTTATTTTTTTATTTTATTTTATTTTTTTAATTTACATTCCAAATCACTTCCCCTTTCCCGTTTCCTCCCTCCCCGAAAGTCCCATAAGCCCCCTTCCCTCCCTCTTTTCTCCATTCAACCCCCTCTCATTACTCTGTCCTGGCATTCCCCTACATCCAGTCTTTCCAGGACCAGGGGTCTCTCCTTCCATCTTTTTAGAAATCTATTGATATGCTGATTGTGTCTAGGGTATTCTGAGATTCTGGGTCAATATCCCCTTATCAGTGACTGCATACCATGTGTGATCTTTTGTGATTGGGTTACCTCACTAAGGATGATATTTTCAAGTTCTGACCATTTGCCTAGGAATTTCGTGAATTCATTGTTTTTAATTGCAGAGTAGTATTCCATTGTGTAAATATACCACATCTTCTGAATCCATTCCTCCGTTGAGGGACATCTGGGTTCTTTCCAGCTCCTGGCTATTATAAATAAGGCTGCTGTGAATATAGTGGAGCATGTGTCCTTATTGCATGCAGGTAAAGTCTCTGGGTATATGCCCAGGAGTGGTATAGCCGGATCCTCCAGGAGTGTCATGCCCAGTTTTCTGAGGAACCGCCAGACTGCTTTCCAGAGTGGTTGTACCAGCCTGCAATTCCACCAGCAGTGGAGGAGTGTTCCTCTTTCTCCACATCCTCGCCAACAACTGCTGTCTCCTGTGTTTTTGATCTTAGCCATCCTGACTGGTGTGAGATGGAATCTCAGGGTTGTTTTGATTTGCATTTCCCTAATGACTAAGGATGATGAACATCTCTTTAGGTGCTTCTCAGCCATTAGATATTCTTCAGGTGAGAACTCTTTGTGTAGCTCTGTACCCCATTTTTTAATAGGGTTACTTGCCTCTCTGGAGTTTAACTTCTTGAGTTCTTTGTATATCTTGGATATTAGCCCTCTGTCGGATGTAAGGTTGGTAAAGATCATTTCCCAGTTAGTTGGTTGCCGCTTTGTCTTTTTGACGGTGTCTTTTGCCTTGCAAAAACTTTGTAATTTAATGAGGTCCCATTTGTCTATTCTTGATCTTAGAGCATAAGCTATTGGAGTTCTGTTCAGGAAATTCTCCCCTGTGCCCATATGTTCAAGGTTCTTCCCTAGTTTCCCTTCTATTAGTTTCAGTGTGTCTGGTTTTATGTGGAGATCTTTGATCCACTTAGAATTGAGCTTAGTGCAAGGAGATAAGGATGGGTCAATTTGCATTCTTCTGCATGTTGACCTCCAGCTGAGCCAGCACCATTTGTTGAAAAGGCTATCTTTTTTCCACTGGATGGTTTTAGCTCCTTTGTCAAAGATCAAGTGACCATAGGAGTGTGGATTCATTTCTGGGTCTTCAATTCTGTTCCATTGATCTACATGTCTGTTACTGTACCAATACCATGCAGTTTTTTTTTTTTAATTTAATTTTATTTTATTTTTTTAATTTACATTCCAAATCACTTCCCCTTTCCCGTTTCCTCCCTCCCCGAAAGTCCCATAAGCCCCCTTCCCTCCCTCTTTTCTCCGTTCAACCCCCTCTCATTACTCTGTCCTGGCGTTCCCCTACATCCAGTCTTTCCAGGACCAGGGGTCTCTCCTTCCATCTTTTTAGAAATCTATTGATATGCTGATTGTGTCTAGGGTATTCTGAGATTCTGGGTCAATATCCCCTTATCAGTGACTTCATACCATGTGTGATCTTTTGTGATTGGGTTACCTCACTAAGGATGATATTTTCAAGTTCTGACCATTTGCCTAGGAATTTCGTGAATTCATTGTTTTTAATTGCAGAGTAGTATTCCATTGTGTAAATATACCACATCTTCTGAATCCATTCCTCCGTTGAGGGACATCTGGGTTCTTTCCAGCTTCTGGCTATTATAAATAAGGCTGCTATGAATATAGTGGAGCATGTGTCCTTATTGCATGCAGGTAAAGTCTCTGGGTATATGCCCAGGAGTGGTATAGCCGGATCCTCTGGAAGTGTCATGCCCAGTTTTCTGAGGAGCCGCCAGACTGCTTTCCAGAGTGGTTGTACCAGCCTGCAATTCCACCAGCAGTGGAGGAGTGTTCCTCTTTCTCCACATCCTCGCCAACAACTGCTGTCTCCTGTGTTTTTGATCTTAGCCATCCTGACTGGTGTGAGATGGAATCTCAGGGTTGTTTTGATTTGCATTTCCCTAATGACTAAGGATGATGAACATCTCTTTAGGTGCTTCTCAGCCATTAGATATTCTTCAGGTGAGAACTCTTTGTGTAGCTCTGTACCCCATTTTTTAATAGGGTTACTTGCCTCTCTGGAGTTTAACTTCTTGAGTTCTTTGTATATCTTGGATATTAGCCCTCTGTCGGATGTAAGGTTGGTAAAGATCATTTCCCAGTTAGTTGGTTGCCGCTTTGTCTTTTTGACGGTGTCTTTTGCCTTGCAAAAACTTTGTAATTTAATGAGGTCCCATTTGTCTATTCTTGATCTTAGAGTATAAGCTATTGGAGTTCTGTTCAGGAAATTCTCCCCTGTGCCCATATGTTCAAGGTTCTTCCCTAGTTTCCCTTCTATTAGTTTCAGTGTGTCTGGTTTTATGTGGAGATCTTTGATCCACTTAGAATTGAGCTTAGTGCAAGGAGATAAGGATGGGTCAATTTGCATTCTTCTGCATGTTGACCTCCAGCTGAGCCAGCACCATTTGTTGAAAAGGCTATCTTTTTTCCACTGGATGGTTTTAGCTCCTTTGTCAAAGATCAAGTGACCATAGGAGTGTGGATTCATTTCTGGGTCTTCAATTCTGTTCCATTGATCTACATGTCTGTTACTGTACCAATACCATGCAGTTTTTAACACTATTGCTCTGTAGTACAGCTTGAGGTCCGGGATACTGATTCCCCCAGAGGTTCTTTTACTCTTGAGAATAGTTTTAGCTATTCTGGGTTTTCTGTTATTCCAGATGAATTTTTGAATTGCTCTTTCTAACTCTATGAAGAATTGAGTTGGGATTTTGATGGGGATTGCATTGAATCTGTGTATTACTTTTGGTAAGATGCTCATTTTTACTATATTAATCCTGCCAATCCATGAGCATGGCAGATTTTTCCATCTTCCGAGGTCTTCTTCAATTTCTTTCTTCAGAGACTTGAAGTTCTTGTCATACAGATCTTTCACTTGTTTGGTTAGCGTCACGCCAAGATACTTAATATGGTTTGTGGCTATCGTAAAGGGTATTATTTCTCTTACTTCTTTCTCAGCCTGCTTATCCTTTGAGTATAGGAAGGCTTCTGACTTGCTTGAGTTGATTTTATATCCGGCCACTTTGCTGAAGTCGTTTATCAGCTGTAGGAGTTCTCTGGTGGAGTTCTTTGGGTCGCTTATGTATACTATCATATCGTCTGCAAATAGTGATAGTTTGACTTCTTCCTTTCCAATTTGTATCCCTTTGACCTCTTTTTCTTGTCTAATTGCTCTAGCTAGAACTTCAAGTACTATATTGAAAAGATATGGAGAGAGAGGGCAGCCTTGTCTAGTCCCTGATTTTAGTGGGATTGCTTCAAGTTTCTCTCCGTTTAGATTGATGCTGGCTACTGGTTTGCTGTAAATTGCTTTTACTATGTTTAGATATGGGCCTTGAATTCCTGATCTTTCCAAGACCTTTAGCATGAAAGGATGCTGAATTTTGTCAAATGCTTTCTCAGCATCTAATGAGATGACCATGTGGTTTTTTTCTTTGAGATTGTTTATGTAGTAGATTACATTGATGGATTTCCTTATATTGAACCATCCCTGCATCCCTGGGATGAAGCCTACTTGATCGTGGTGAATGATCGTTTTGATGTGTTCTTGGATTCGGTTGGCAAGAATTTTATTGAGTATTTTTGCATCGATATTCATAAGAGAGATTGGCCTGAGATTCTCTTTCTTTGTCGGATCTTTGTGTGCTTTTGGTATTAGTGTAATTGTGGCTTCATAGAACGAGTTGGGTAGTGTTCCTTCTGTTTCTATTTTGTGGAACAGTTTGAAGAGTATTGGTGTTAGGTCTTCTTTGAAGGTCTGATAGAATTCTGCACTAAAACCATCTGGACCTGTGCTTTTTTTGGTTGGAAGACTTCCAATGACAACTTCTATTTCTTCAGGGGTTATAGGACGGTTTAGATGGTCTATTTGATCCTGATTTAATTTTGGTACTTGGTATCTGTCAAGGAAATTGTCCATTTCCTCAAGATTTTCTAGTTGTGTTGAATACAGGTTTTTGTAGTAGGATCTGATGACTTTTTGAATTTCCTCAGTTTCTGTTGTTATCTCTCCCTTTTCGTTTCTGATTTTATTAATTTGGATACTATCTCTGTGCCCTCTGGTTAGTCTGGCTAAGGGCTTATCTATCTTGTTGATTTTCTCAAAGAACCAACTCCTCGTTTTGTTGATTCTTTGTATGGTTTTATTTGTTTCTACTTGATTGATTTCGGCCGTGAGTTTGATGATTTCCTGCCTTCTACTCCTCTTTGGTGTATTTGCTTCTTTTTGTTCCAGGGCTTTCAGGTGTGCCATTAAGCTGTTAGTGTATGCTGTCTCCCGTTTCTTTTTGGCGGCACTCAGGGCTATGAATTTTCCTCTTAGCACTGCTTTCATTGTGTCCCATAAGTTAGGGTATGTTGTGCCTTCATTTTCATTAACTTTCAAAAAGTCTTTGATTTCTTTCTTTATTTCCACCTTGACCAAGTTATCATTGAGTAGAGCATTGTTCAGCCTCCATGTGTACGTGGGTTTTCTTTTGTTTTTGTTGCCATTGAAGACCACCCTTATTCCACAGTGATCTGATAGGAGGCATGGGATTATTTCTATCTTCTTGTATCTGTTGAGGTCTGATTTGTGACCAATTATATGGTCAATTTTGGAGAAGGTACCATGAGGAGCTGAGAAGAAGGTGTATTCTTTAGCTCTAGGATGAAATGTTCTATATATATCAGTTAGTTCCATTTGGTCCAAGGCTTCAATTAGATTCACTGTGTCCCTGTTTAGTTTCTGCTTTCCTGAACGATCCATTTCAGAGAGCGGGATGTTGAAGTCACCCACTATTATTGTGTGCGGTGCGATGTGTGCTTTGAGTTTTAGTAAACTTTCTTTTACGAATGAGGGTGCCCTTACATTTGGAGCATAGATATTCAGGATTGAGAGTTCTTGATGGTGGATTTTTCCCTTGATCAGTATGTAGTGTCCTTCTGTGTCTTTTTTGATGACTTTAGGTTGAAAATCAATTTTATCCGATATTAGGATGGCTACTCCACCTCGTTTCTTGGGGCCATTTGCTTGTAAAATTGTTTTCCAGCCTTTTACTCTGAGGTAGTGTTTGTCTTTGACACTGAGGTGCGTTTCCTGCATGCAGCAAAATGCTGGGTCCTGTTTACGTATCCAGTCTGCTAGTCTATGTCTTTTAATTGGGGAATTGAGACCATTGATATTAAGAGAGATTAAGGCATAGTGATTATTGCCATCTGCCATTCTTGACGCTATCTTTATGTTTGAGTGGTTATCTACTTTTGGGTTTGATTCAAGAAGGTTATTATCTCATTTTTTCCAGGGTGTTGTTTCTCTCCCTGTATTGGAGGTTTCCACCTATTATCCGTTGCAGGGCTGGATTTGTGGAAAGATATTGTGAAAATTTGGTTTTATCATGGAATATCTTGGTCTCTCCATCTATGGTGATTGAGAGTTTTGCTGGGTATAGTAGTCTAGGCTGGCATTTGTGCTGTCTTAGTGTCTGCATGAGATCTGCCCAGGATCTTCTGGCTTTCATAGTCTCTGGTGAGAAGTCTGATGTGATTCGCATAGGTCTTCCTTTGTATGTTACTTGGCCCTTTTCTCTTACTGCTTTTAGTATTCTTTCTTTGTTTAGAACATTCGGTGTTTTGATTATTATGTGACGGGAGGTATTTCTGTTCTGGTCCAGTCTGTTTGGAGTTCTGTAGGCTTCTTGTACGTTCATCGGCATCTCTCTCTTTAAGTTAGGGAAGTTTTCCTCCATAATTTTGTTGAAGATGTTTACTGGCAGTTTAAGTTGCAAATCTTCACTCTCATCTATACCTATAATCCTTAGGTTTGGTCTTCTCATTGTGTCCTGGATTTCCTGGATGTTTTGGGTTACGCGTTTTTTGCATTTTGCATTTTCTTTGACTGTTGAGTGGATGCTTTCTATGGAATCTTCAGCACCTGAGATTCTTTCTTCCATCTCTTGTATTCTATTGTTGATGTTTGCATCTATGACTCCTGATTTCTTCCCAAGGTTTTCTATCTCCAAAGTTGTCTCCCTTTGTGATTTCTTAGTTGTTTCTACTTCCTTTTTTAGTTCCTGGATGGATTTGCTGAGATCCTTCACTTGTTTGTTTGTATTTTCCTGTATTTCTTTAAGGTATTTTTGCATTACCTCTTTCAGGATTTCTTCCTGATGACCCATGTTCTCCTGCATTTCTCTGAGCGATTTTTGTGTTTCCTCCTCATGGGATTCCATCTGTTGATCCATCGTCTCCTGCATTTCTTTAAGCAGTTCTCGTGTTTCCTTTGTAAGGGCATCTAACAGTTGATTCATTTCTTTAAGCAATTTTTGTGTTGCCTCCTTATGGGCATCCATCTGTTGACCCATATTCTTCTGCATTTCTTTATGCAAATTTTGTGATTCCTTTGTGAGTGCATCTACCCGTTGATTCATCTCGTTAAGCGATTTTTGTGTTGTCTCCTTGTGCGCCTCCATCTTTTGATCCATGTTCTCCCGCATTTCTCTAAGCGATTTTTGTGTTTCCTTTGTAAGGGCTTCTAAGCGTTGATTCATGGTCTCCTGTAACTCTTTATGAGATTTATTTGTGTCCTTCTTGTGATCCTCTAATAGCATCATGAGAAGTGATTTTAAATCCAGATCTTGTCTTTCGGGTGTGGTGGGGTATCCAGGACTTGCTGCTGTTGGAGAGTTGGGTTCGGATGGTCCCACATTACTTTGATTACTGTTAGTAACATTCCTACGTTTGCCTTTTGCCATCTGGATACCTCTGGTGTTAGTTGGTCCTGCTGCCACTGGCTGTTGGTTGGACCTCCTGTGAGCCTGCAAAGCTATTTCTGCCCCCCTTGGATTACCAGGATTCCCCTGGCACCGATTTCTGGGGCCTGCCTACTCCTGAGTGACTTTGGAGCCCTAATGTGCTTTGCCCCAAGTGATCTTATATTGGGGAGGCCTTGCACATCTAAAGGCTCAGCCTAGTGGATTCCTGGAGCAGAGGTCGCCAAAGGGAGGCTGGCAGGCTCCTGCCCTGTGCAGGGGTGTGTGATCTCTCCTGGGGGGGGAGGGGGCGTCCCTCTGCCAGGCAGAAGTCCCACAGCAGATCTGGCGCGCTGGTCACTGCAGATCAGCCCAGCACCTGGGAGCAGGTTACACACAAGCTGCCTGAGACCAAAGCGATATTATGCCTGTCTGTCTCTGAGCCTGGCGGTCCCAACTACCTGGTCACTGGAGCAAAGATGGTGGAGGGCACTCTCCGTGGTGCAGCTCACCCTGTGGTCACGATGGCCCGCCGATCTGGCACCCAGACGACCACAGCGCCAACCCGCCCTCGGGCACAGATGGAAGCCCCAACAGGCCGTGTCCCAAGTGATGTTATATTGGGGGGAGAGCCTGGGTACCCGTCTCTCCAGAGCAGTCCGAGGGAACAGAGGTCGCGGAAGGAAAGCTGGCAGGCTCCCTCCCAGCGAGGGGTCCCTCCACCAGGCAGAAGGTCCCACAGCTGAGCTGGCGCGCTGGTTACTGCAGATCAGCCCAGCACCTGGGAGCAGGTTACACACAAGCTGCCTGAGACCGAAGCGATATTATGCCTGTCTGTCTCTGAGCCTGGCGGTCCCAACTCATAATTTTATTTTTTATTGACTTAATTATTTTAGAACATATCATATAGCTACTTTAAAAGTAATTTATTTCTTTTCTTCATACTAGCTCATTTTAATGCTTTAATATATTTACCACATGTTTTGTTTAACTTTCCTATGATTGTGTATGTGTATCTTGCTTTTAACTTTCAGGTTATTTATTTTCTGCAAAGCTCCTTTATCGTGTGAGCAGCAGTTTACTGTGTTGTTGAGTTCTTACTTTCCTGTATTACAATGCTTCATATTTTTCTTCTTATATATTTTTCAATTACAGTGTATCTTTTATGTTCTTTTTACGATTTCCTTTTTTTCTACTAATCTTAAATGCCAATGTAATCCTCCTTCCTCAATTTAGTTACTTTTATAGTCTAACTTTATTGTATATCGCCTTAATGGGTTTATTTCTATTGCCTTTGAGTGTACTTTAGCAAAATTTTAATCTAGTATCAGCAACTGAAGTCTTGTTTTCTTTTCTTTGCTCCATCAACATTAATGTACTTCTGAAAATCTCAAGCTAAAATACTCCAAGTTCTGAAACTTTTTGAGTGCTCACATTGGTACCAAGGTAGAAAGTTCCATTCTTAACATCGTGAGACTAGGTGTTGTCAAAATGAAAGTACACTAATTTTATATAAAATATGTTCCTTACAAGAACTGTACTTGGAATTTCAGATAACTAAAAACAGCTATCTGTTAAATGTATCCACAGCTTCAAATGGGAAGAATTTTGAAAATTTCCTAAGAATTGCACTTCTAATAATAAATTTGAAAATACTCGAAAATAAAAAATTCGAAAATCCGTATGTTCTCTCGCATTTCTGATAATAGTCAACCTCCAGCATGTCTTCATGAGAAATGTTTGATCCATTACTAGAATAGGAATTTTCATCCTGTTCACATATATCAGAACACCAGGAGAACAAATTTCTTATGCTTTCTTTCAATTGTGCAAAGTAAATTAGGACACATTTTAAAAAGTCTTATGCTATTCCTCATAAAACCCCTTTCTTCTTCCTTTTGCCATTATGTGTTTCTGAAACAGTGCTTCACTTTCTGGTGTATGTACCTCATTGTCTTTCTGCCCTTGACATCATTCATGTCTACGTGAGTCCAGACCTATAAGGGTTATAGCTAAATTGGCAACGTCACACCACACAACAAGCCTCAACCAAGAGATTCATTGGGAAAGACACATGAGAGTGGCTACCGTTGCTATGGTGAGACACATCAAAGAACTGAGCAGGTCACAGGCTTTATATAAGCTTTCTTGGGGTGAGGGTAGTTTTCCAGGGTGGCCTGGGATTGGAGGGATTATATGACTTGTCTTGGGGCAAACTCAGGGATTGATGGGATTTCGTGGCCTGATCTTGGGCTTTTTTCTTTATAGGGTAGAACCTGGCTGCTCTTCAGCCTTGAGAGACTAGGAACTCCATTATAGACCTTAGAGAAGTAGGTTGAGGGTTGGGAGGAACTAGCTACTCACCCCTTGAGAGGCTTATAAGAACTGTACTTGGAATTTCAAATACCTAAAAATAGCTATCTATTAAGTGTATCTACTTAACAAATAGCTTCAAATGGGGGAGAATTTTAAAAATTTCAAGAGAGTTGCACTTCTAATAATGAATGTCTAAGTTCCTATTAGATTAATCAATCTATGGATAAGAACTATGCATTTTGGGGCTGGAGAGATGACTTTAGTGAATAAAGACACTTACTTATTGAGCTTGAGTACCAGAACACACATGGTGGGAGGAGGGGACCTGTTCTTCTGATCACCACATGTATACACACAAGATAAATAAATGTTTAAAAAAGTTCTATGTAATTTGTAAGTGTACAACATTCAGAAAAATTCAGATAGCCTTTTGGAACTGTAGATATTACCATATTTTCTCAAACTGGACAAACTTGAATGCATTCATTGTGTTGCTAAACTATGAACTTATAATAAGTACTAGATTCTCTTTCATGAAAAAGTCCCATGTTATATATTAATATTATAGATGTAAGTATGAGTTCTAGACCTAGCTCTTACATTAACTTATGTGTATGACTTTGAGCTGGCTACCTAAGATCTCTGGGTTTTATAGTCCTTAACTATAGAAATAGGAGTGATAGAATAAGAGTTTTATAAAGTATATTTCTTTTGGTAGTGGAAAATTTGTCTGCAGATCTAGAATGAAAATGAATATAATCTAGGATTAGAAGAAGACAATGGGGTATTAAAGTAGCCTTAACCTACAATTATTAGGCTCCTTCCATGAAACTAACTGCTCTGCTAAAAGTTTTACTTTTTTCCATATGCAAGGACATTGAACATTGATGAGTGTTGTATAGTTTAATTTTTCTAATTATGGTTGTATTTCTTATTTATTTATTTATTTATTGAATATTTTCTTTATTTACATTTCAAATGTTATCCCCTTTCCTGGTTTCCCCTCTGAAAACACCCTATCCCATCGCCCCTCCCCCAGCTCACCAACCCATCCACTCTCGCTTCCCTGTAATGGTATTCCCCTATATTGCAGCATCTAGCCATCTCAAGACCTACAGACTCTCTTCCCTTTGATGTACAACAAGGCCATCCTCTGCTACATATGCAGCTGGAGCTATAGTTCCCTCCATGTGTACTATTTGGTTAGTAGTTTGTTTGTTTGTTTGTTTGTTTCTTTCTTTCTTTCTTTCTTACAGATATTTATTTTATTTTTTTTTGACAATTCCTTTTTTTTTATTTACATTCAAAATCATTTCCCCTTTCCCATTTCCTCCCTCCCCGAAAGTCCCATAAGCCCCCTTCCCTCCCTCTTTTCCCCATTCAACCCCCTCTTGCTTCTCTGTCCTGGCGTTCCCCTACATCCAGTCTTTCCAGGACCAGGGGTCTCCTTCCATCTTCTTAGAAATCTATTGATATGTGAATTGTGTCTAGAGTATTCCGAGATTCTGGGTCAATATCCCCTTATCAGTGACTGCATACCATGTGTGTTCTTTTGTGATTGGGTTACCTCACTAAGGATGATATTTTCAAGTTCTGACCATTTGCCTAGGAATTTCGTGAATTCATTGTTTTTAGTTGCAGAGTAGTATTCCATTGTGTAAATATGCCACATTTTCTGAATCCATTCCTCCGTTGAGGGACATCTGGGTTCTTTCCAGCTTCTGGCTATTATAAATAAGGCTGCTATGAACATAGTGGAGCATGTGTCCTTATTGCATGCAGGTAAAGCCTCTGGGTATATGCCCAGGAGTGGTATAGCCGGATCCTCCGGGAGTGTCATGCCCAGTTTTCTGAGGAACCACCAGACTGCTTTCCAGAGTGATTCTACGAGCTTGCAATCCCACCAGCAGTGGAGGAGTGTTCCTCTTTCTCCACATCCTCACCAACAACTGCTGTCTCCTGTGTTTTTGATCTTAGCCATTCTGACTGGTGTGAGATGGAATCTCAGGGTTGTTTTGATTTGCATTTCCCTAATGACTAAGGATGATGAACATCTCTTTAGGTGCTTCTCAGCCATTAGATATTCTTCAGGTGAGAACTCTTTGTTTAGCTCTGTACCCCCATTTTTTAATAGGATTACTTGCCTCTCTGGAGTTTAACTTCTTGAGTTCTTTGTATATATTGGATATTAGCCCTCTGTCGGATGTAGGGTTGGTAAAGATCATTTCCCAGTTAGTTGGTTGCCGCTTTGTCTTTTTGACAGTGTCTTTTGCCTTGCAAAAACTTTGTAATCTAATGAGGTCCCATTTGTCAATTCTCCTTTGAGTATAGGAAGGCTAATGACTTGCTTGAGTTGATTTTATATCTGGCCACTTTGCTGAAGGTGTTTATCAACTGTAGGAGTTCTCTGGTGGAGTTCTTTGGGTCGCTTATGTATACTATCATATCGTCTGCAAATAGTGATAGTTTGACTTCTTCCTTTCCAATTTGTATCCCGTTGACCTCCTTTTGTTGTCTAATTGCTCTAGCTAGAACTTCAAGTACTATATTGAAAAGATATGGAGAGAGAGGGCAGCCTTGTCTAGTCCCTGATTTTGCTGGGTTTGCTTCAAGTTTCTCTCCATTTAGATTGATGTTGGCTACCGGTTTGCTGTAAATTGCTTTTACTATGTTTAGATATGGGCCTCGAATTCCTGATCTTTCCAAGACCTTTAGCATGAAAGGATGCTGAATTTTGTCAAATGCTTTCTCAGCATCTAAAGAGATGACCATGTGGTTTTTTTCTTTGAGATTGTTTATGTAGTGGATTACATTGATGGATTTCCTTATATTGAACCATCCCTGCATCCCCGGGATGAAGCCTACTTGATCGTGGTGAATGATTGTTTTGATGTGTTCTTGGATTCGGTTGATAAGAATTTTATTGAGTATTTTTGCATCGATATTCATAAGAGAGATTGGCCTGAGATTCTCTTTCTTTGTTGGATCTTTGTGTGCTTTTGGTATTAGTGTAATTGTGGCTTCATAGAACGAGTTGGGTAGTGTTCCTTCTGTTTCTATTTTGTGGAACAGTTTGAAGAGTATTGGTGTTAGGTCTTCTTTGAAGGTGTGATAGAATTCTGCACTAAAACCATCTGGACCTGTGCTTTTTTTGATTGGAAGACTTCCAATGACGACTTCTATTTCTTCAGGGGTTATAGGACAGTTTAGATGGTCTATTTGATCCTGATTTAATTTTGGTATTTGGTATCTGTCAAGGAAATTGTTCATTTCCTCGAGATTTTCTAGTTGTGTTGAATGCAGGCTTTTGTAGTAGGAGCTGATGATTTTTTGAATTTCCTCAGTTTCTGTTGTTATCTCTCCCTTTTCGTTTCTGATTTTATTAATTTGGATACTGTCTCTGTGCCCTCTGGTTAGTCTGGCTAAGGGCTTATCTATCTTGTTGATTTTCTCAAAGAACCAACTCCTCGTTTTGTTGATTCTTTGTATGGTTTTATTTGTTTCTATTTGATTGATATCAGCCCTGACTTTGATAATTTCCTGCCTTCTACTCCTCTTCGGTGTATTTGCTTCTTTTTGTTCCAGGGCTTTCAGGTGGGCCATTAAGCTGCTAGTGTATGCTGTCTCTCGTTCTTTTTGGAGGCACTCAGGGCTATGAATTTTCCTCTTAGCACTGCTTTCATTGTGTTCCATAAATTAGGGTATGTTGTGCCTTCATTTGCGTTAAATTTCAAGAAGTCTTTGATTTCTTTCTTTATTTCCACCTTGACCAAGTTATCATTGAGTAGAGCATTGTTCAGCCTCCATGTGTATGTGGGTTTTCTGTTGTTTTTGTTGCCATTGATGACCACCCTTATTCCATAGTGATCTGATAGGAGGCATGGGATTATTTCTATCTTCTTATATCTGTTGAGGTCTGATTTGTGACAAATTATATGGTCGATTTTGGAGAAGGTACCATGAGGTGCTGAGAAGAAGGTGTATTCTTTAGCTCTAGGATGAAATGTTCTATATATATCTGTTAGTTCCATTTGGTCCAAGGCTTCAATTAGATTCACTGTGTCCCTGTTTAGTTTCTGCTTTCCTGAACAGTCCATTTCAGAGAGCGGGGTGTTGAAGTCACCCACTATTATTGTGTGAGGTGCGATGTGTGCTTTGAGCTTTAGTAAAGTTTCTTTTATGAATGAGGGTGCCCTTGCATTTGGAGCATAGATATTCAGAATTGAGAGTTCTTCTTGGTGGAGTTTTCCCTTGATCAGTATGTAGTGTGCTTCTGTGTCTTTTTTGATGACTTTAGGTTGGAAGTCAATTTTATCTGATATTAGGATGGCTACTCTGGCTCGTTTCTTGGGACCATTTGCTTGTAAAATTGTTTTCCAGCCTTTTATTCTGAGGTAGTGTTTGTCTTTGACACTGAGGTGCGTTTCCTGCATGCAGAAAAATGTGGGTCCTATTTAGGTATCCAGTCTGTTAGTCTATGTCTTTTTATTGGGGAATTGAGACCACTGATATTAAGAGAGATTAAGGAATAGTGATTATTGCCACCTGCTATTCTTGACGCTATATGTTTGAGTGGTTATCTACTTTCAGGTTTGATGCAAGAAGGTTACTATCTCATTTTTTTCCAGGGTGTTGTTTCTCTCGTTGTATTGGCGGTTTCCACCTATTATCCTTTGCAGGGCTGGTTTTGTGGAAAGATACTGTGAAAATTTGGTTATATCATGGAATATCTTGGTCTCTCCATCTATGGTGATTGAGAGTTTTGCTGGGTAGAGTAATCTAGGCTGGCATTTTTGCTCTCTTAGTGTCTGCATGAGATCTGCCCAGGATCTTCTGGCTTTCATAGTCTCTGGTGAGAAGTCTGATGTGATTTGGATAGGTCTTCCTTCATATGTTACTTGGCCCTTTTCTCTTACTGCTTTTAATATTCTTTCTTTGTTTAACACATTTGATGTTTTGATTATTATATGACAGGAGGTATTTCTGTTCTGGTCCAGTCTGTTTGGAGTTCTGTAGGCTTCTTGTACGTTCATCAGCATCTCTCTCTTTAGGTTAGGGAAGTTTTCCTCCATAATTTTGTTGAAGATGTTTACTGGCCCTTTAAGTTGCAAATCTTCACTCTCATCTATACCTATAATCCTTAGGTTTGGTCTTCTCATTGTGTCCTGGATTTCCTGTATGTTTTGGGTTACACGTTTTTTGCATTTTGCATTTTCTTTGACTGTTGAGTCGATGCTTTCTGTGGTATCTTCAGCACCTGAGATTCTTTCTTCCATCTCTTGTATTCTACTGTTGATGTTTGCATCTATGACTCCTGATTTCTTCCCAAGGTTTTCTATCTCCAAAGTTGTCTCCCTTTGTGATTTCTTAGTTGTTTCTACTTCCTTTTTTAGATCTTGGATGGATTTGCTGAGATTCGTTTGTATTTTCCTGTATTTCTTTGAGGTATTTTTGCATTACCTCTTTCAGGATTTCTTCCTGTTGACCCATGTTCTCCTGCATTTCTCTAAGCCATTTTTGTGTTTCCTTCTCATGGGCTTCCATCTGTTGATCCATCATCCCCTGCATTTCTTTAAGCAGTTTTCATGTTTCCTTCGTACGGGCATCTATCCGTTGATTCATTTCTTTCAGCACTTTTTGTGTTGCCTCCCTATGGGCATCCATCTGTTGACCCGTATTCTTCTGCATTTCTTTATGCAATTTTTGTGATTCCTTTGTGAGTGCATCTAACCATTGATTCATTTCTTTAAGTGATTTTTGTGTTGTCTCCTTGTGGGCCCCCATCTGTTGATCCATGTTCTCCTGCATTTCTCTAAGCGATTTTTGCGTTTCCTTTGTAAGGACTTCTAACCCTTGATTCATGGTCTCCTGTAATTCTTTATTAGATTTATTTGTGTCCTTCTAGTGATCCTCTAATAGCATCATGAGAAGTGATTTGATATCCAGATCTTGTCTTTCGGGTGTGGTGGGGTATCTAGGACTTGCTGCTGTTGGAGAGTTGGGTTCGGATGGTGCCATATTACTTTGATTTCTGTTAATAACGTTCCTACGTTTGCCTTTCGCCATCTGGTTACCTCTGGTGTTTGTTGGTCCTGCTGTCACTGGCTGTTGGTTGGACCTCCTGTGAGACTGCAAAGCTATTTCTGGCCCCCCTGGATTACCAGGATTCCCCTGGCACCGATTTCTCGGGCCTGCCCTGCTCCTGAGTGACTTTGGAGCCCTGATGTGCCTTGCCCCAAGTGCTGTTATATTGGGGAGTCTCTGCACATCCAAAGGCTCAGCGTAGTGGTTTCCTGGAGCAGACGTGTCCAAAGGGAGGCTGGTAGGCTCCCGCCCACTGCAGGGCGGGGGGGGGGGAGTCCCTCTGCAAGGCAGAAGTCCCACCGCAGAGCTGGCGTGCTGGTTACTGCAGGTCTGCCCAGCTCTTGGAGAAGGTTACACACAAGCTGCCTGAGACCGAAGCGATATTATGCCTGTCTGTCTCCGAGCCTGGCTGTCCCAACTACCTGGACACTGGAGCAAAGATGGTGGAGTGCACTCTGCACTGTCTGGGTGGCGCAGGTCACCCTGCAGGGGGGATGGCCCACAGCAGAGCTGGCGCCCAGACGACCACAGCGCTGTCCAGGTCTTGGGAGCAGATGGAAGCCCCAACAGGCCGTGTCCCAAGCGATGTTATATTCTAGTAGTTTATTTCTTTAGAGCTCTGGGGGTACTGGGTATTTCATATTGCTGTTCCTCCTATGGGGCTGAAAGCTCCTTCAGTTCCTTGGGTCCTGTCTCCAGGTCCTCCATTGGGGACCTTGTGCTCAGTCCAATGGTTAGCTGAGAGCACCCACCTCTGTATTTTTCAGGTATTAGCAGAGCCTCTCAGGAGACAGCTATAATCAGGCTCCTGTTACCAAGTGCTTATTGGTATCCACAATACTGTCAGGGTTTGGTGACTGTATATGGGATAGAACCCCAGGTGGGGCAGTCTCTGGGTGGTCTTTCCTTCAATCTCTGCCCCACAATTTGTCTCTGTATCTCCTTTGAATGGGTATTTTGTTCCCCCTTCTAAGAAGGACCAAAGCATCCTTCTGGCTATTATCAATAAGGCTGCTATGAACATAGTGGAGCATGTGTCCTCCTTACATGTGGGAGCATCTTCTGGATATATGCCCAGGAGTGGTAAAGCTGGGTCCTCTGGTAATACTATGTCCAATTTTCTGAGGAACCACCAAAATGATTACCAGAGTGGTTGTACCAGGTTGCAATCCCACCAGCAGTGGAGGAGTGTTCCTGTTTCTCCACATCCTTGCCAGCCCCTGCTGTCCCCTGAGTTTTTGTTCTTAGCCATTCTGACTAGTTTGAGGTGGAATCTCAGAGCTGTTTTGATTTGCATTTCCCTGATGACTAAGGATGTTGAACATGTTTTAGGTGCTTCTCAGCCATTCAGTGTTCCTCAGTTGAGAATTCTTGGTTTCGCTCTGTACCCTGTTTTGTTTTGTTTTGTTTTATTTTTATTTTTATTATTTTTTTTATTTTCTAAGTTTTTTTTTATTTACATTCCAAATCACTTCCCCTTTCCCGTTTCCTCCCTCCCCGAAAGTCCCATAAGCCCCCTTCCCTCCCTCTTTTCTCCATTCAACCCCCTCTCGTTACTCTGTCCTGGTGTTCCCCTACATCCAGTCTTTCCAGGACCAGGGGTCTCTCCTACCATCTTTTTAGAAATCTATTGATATGCGGATTGTGTCTAGGGTATTCCGAGATTCTGGGTCAATATCCCCTTATCAGTGACTGCATACCATGTGTGTTCTTTTGTGATTGGGTTACCTCACTAAGGATGATATTTTCAAGATCTGACCATTTGCCTAGGAATTTCGTGAACTCATTGTTTTTAATTGCAGAGTAGTATTCCATTGTGTAGATATACCACATCTTCTGAATCCATTCCTCCGTTGAGGGACATCTGGGTTCTTTCCAGCTTCTGGCTATTATAAATAAGGCTGCTATGAACATAGTGGAGCATGTGTCCTTATTGCATGCAGGTAAAGCCTCTGGGTATATGCCCAGGAGTGGTATAGCGGGATCCTCCGGGGGTGTCATGCCCAGTTTTCTGAGGAACTGCCAGACTGCTTTCCAGAGTGGTTGTACCAGCTTGCAATTCCACCAGCAGTGGAGGAGTGTTCCTCTTTCTCCACATCCTCGCCAACAACTGCTGTCTCCTGTATTTTTGATCTTAGCCATCCTGACTGGTGTGAGATGGAATCTCAGGGTTGTTTTGATTTGCATTTCCCTAATGACTAAGGATGATGAACATCTTTTTGGGTGCTTCTCAGCCATTAGATATTCTTCAGGTGAGAACACTTTGTTTAACTCTGTACCCCATTTTTTTAATAGGGTTACTTGGCTCTCTGGAGTTTAACTTCTTGTGTTCTTTGTATATATTGGATATTAGCCCTCTGTCGGATGTAGGGTTGGTAAAGATCATTTCCCAGTTAGTTGGTTGCCGCTTTGTCTTTTTGACAGTGTCTTTTGCCTTGCAAAAACTTTGTAATTTAATGAGGTCCCATTTGTCTATTCTTGATCTTAGAGCATAAGCTATTGGAGTTCTGTTCAGGAAATTCTCCCCTGTGCCCATATGTTCAAGGTTCTTCCCCAGTTTCCTTTCTATCAGTTTCAGTGTGTCTGGTTTTATGTGGAGGTCCTTGATCCACTTGGAATTGAGCTTAGTGCAAGGAGATAAGAATGGGTCAATTTGCATTCTTCTGCATGTTGACCTCCAGTTGAGCCAGCACCATTTGTTGAAAAGGCTATCTTTTTTCCACTGGATGGTTTTAGCTCCTTTGTCACAGATCAAGTGACCATAGGAGTGTGGATTCATTCTGGGTCTTCAATTCTGTTCCATTGATTTACATGCCTGTCACTGTACCAATACCATGTGGTTTTTAACACTATTGCTCTGCAGTATAGCTTGAGGTCCGGGATACTGATTCCCCCAGAGGTTCTTTTACTCTTGAGAATAGTTTTAGCTATTCTGGGTTTTCTGTTATTCCAGATGAATTTTTGAATTGCTCTTTCTAACTCTACGAAGAATTGAGTTGGGATTTTGATTGGGATTGCATTGAATCTGTATATTACTTTTGGTAAGATGGTCATTTTTACTATATTAATCCTGCCAATCCATGAGCATGGAAGATTTTTCCATCTTCTGAGGTCTTCAATTTCTTTCTTCAGAGACTTGAAGTTCTTGTCATACAGATCTTTCACTTGTTTGGTTAGAGTCACGCCAAGATACTTTATATGGTTTGTGGCTATCGTGAAGGGTATCATTTCTCTTACTTCTTTCTCAGCCTGCTTATCCTTTGAGTATAGGAAGGCTACTGACTTGCTTGAGTTGATTTTATATCCGGCCACTTTGCTGAAGTCGTTTATCAGCTGTAGGACTTCTCTGGTGGAGTTCTTTGGGTCACTTAAGTATACTATCATATCGTCTGCAAATAGTGATAGTTTGACTTCTTCCTTTCCAATTTGTATCCCTTTGACCTCTTTTTGTTGTCTAATTGCTCTAGCTAGAACTTCAAGTACTATATTGAAAAGATATGGAGAGAGAGGGCAGCCTTGTCTAGTCCCTGATTTCAGTGGGATTGCTTCAAGTTTCTCTCCATTCTGATTGATGTTGGCTACCAGTTTGCTGTAAATTGCTTTTACTATGTTTAGATATGGGCCTCGAATTCCTGATCTTTCCAAGACCTTTATCTTGAATGGATGCTGAATTTTGTCAAATGCTTTCTCAGCATCTAATGAGATGACCATGTGGTTTTTTTCTTTCAGATTGTTTATATAGTGGATTACATTGATGGATTTCCTTATATTGAACCATCCCTTCATCCCTGGGATGAAGCCTACTTGATTGTAGTGAATGATCGTTTTGATGTGTTCTTGGATTCGGTTGGCAAGAATTTTATTGTACCCATTTTTTAATACGGTTATTTGGTTTTCTGGAGTCTTACTTCTTGAGTTCTTTGTATATATTGGATATAAGCCCTCTATCAAATGTAGGATTGGTAAAGATCTTTTCCCAAACTGTTGGTTGCTGTTTTGTCCTATTGACAGTGTCCTTTGTCCTACAGAAACTTTGCAATTTTATGAGGTCCCATTTGTCAATTCTTTTTTTTGTTTTTTTTGGGGGGGGGTCTTTTGTTCTTTTCTTTTTTTTATTAGATATGTTCTTTATTTACATTTCAAATGATTTTCCCTTTCCTGGATCCCCCCTCCCCGAAAGTCCCATAAATCCTCTTCCCTACCCCATTCCCTAATCATTCCCCTCCAGCTTCCCTGTCCTGGTATTCCCCTACACTGCTGCATTGAGCTTTTCCTGGACCAGGGGCCTCCCCTTCCTTCTTCTTGGGCATCATTTGATATGTGAATTGTTTCTTGCCTCTTCCGAGCTTCTGGGCTAATATCCACTTATAAGTGAGTGCATACCATGTGTGTTCTTTTGTGATTGGGTCATCTCACTAGGATGACATTCTCAGTTCCACCCACTTGCCTAAGAATTTCATGAATGTATTGTTTTTAATAGCTGAGTAGTATTCCATAGTGTAAATATACCATATTTTCTGTATCCGTTCCTCTGTTTAGGGACATCTGGCTTCTGTCCAGTTACTGGCTATTATAAATTGGGCTGCTATGAACATAGTAGAGCATTTGTCCTTATTACATGCTGGAGAATCCTCTCGAAAACATTGACTCAACAGTCAAAGAAAATGCAAATTGCAAAATGCTCCTGAGGGAAAACATCCAGGAAATCCAGGACACAATGAGAAGACCAAACCTAAAGATTATAGGTATAGAAGAGAGTGAAGATTTTCAACTTGAAGGGCCAGTAAATTTCTTCAACAAGATTATAGAAGAAAACTTCCCTAACCTAAAGAAAGAGATGCCCATGAACATACAACAAGCCTACAGAAATCCATATAGATTTGACCAGAAAAGAAATTCCTCCTGTCACACAATATTTAAAACACCAAATGCACTAAACAAAGAAAGAATATTAAAAGCAGTAAGGAAAAAGGTCAAGTACCATTTAAAGGTAAACCTGTCAGAATTTCACTGGACTTCTCACCAGAGACTATGAAAGCCAGAAGAGCCTGGGTAGATGTCATACAGGCCCTAAGGGAACACAAAGGCCAACGCAGACTGCTATATCCAGCAAATCTCTCAATCACCATAGATGGAGAAACCAAGGTATTTCATGACAAAAACATTTACACAATTATCTTTCCACAAATCCAGCCCTTCAAAGGATAATGAATGGAAAATACCAACAAAAGGAGGAAAACTACACACTAGAAAAAACAAGAAATTAATCTTCTTTCAGCAAACCCAAAAGAAGATAACCACACAAACATAAAAATTAAAATAAAATAGCAGGAAGCAACAATCACTTTTCCTTAATATCTCTTAACATCAATGGACTCAATTCCCCAATAAAAAGACATTGAGTAACAGATTAGATACGTGAACAGGACTGAACATTTTGCTGCATACAGGAAATGCATCTCAGTGTCAAAGACAAATACTACCTCAGAGTAAAAGGCTGGAAAACAGTTTTCCAAGCAAATGGTCCCAGGAAACAAGCCAGAGTAGCCATTCTAATATCCAATAAAATAGACTTTCAGTCAAAAGTTGATCCTACTACAAAAGCCTATACTCAACACAATTGGGAAATCTGGATGAAATGGACAGTTTCCTAGACAGATACCAACTACCAAAGTTTAATCAGCATCAGATAGACCATCTAAACGGTCCCATAACCCCTAAATAAATAGAAGTGGTCATTGACTATCCTGTATTTCTTTAAGGGATTTTTATGATTCTTCTTTAAGGACTTCTACCTTTTGACCCATGGTCTCTTGTATTTCTTTAAGGGAATTATTTATGTCCTTCTTGAAGTCCTCTATCAGCATCATGAGATGTGATTTTAAATCCAGCTCTTGCTTTTCCAGTGTGCTAGGGTATCCAGGATTTGCTCTTGTGGGGAAACTGGGTTCTGATGATGCCATGTTGCCTTGGTTTCTGTTGGTAATGATCTTGTGTTTGCCTTTTGCCATCTAGTTTTCTCTGGTGTTTGCTGGTCTTGCGTTCTCTGATTTTGGCTTATCTGTCTTGTAAGCCTGTGTATATGTATTCCTGGGATTCTCGTTCTCTCTGTGCACACAGGTATGCAGGGTCTTCTGGGAGACCAGCTCTTTTGTGCTCCCAGGCTTCTCTGCACTCCAAATGACCTAAGTGTGGCTAGCTCTCTAGGAAATATTAGGAGAGGTGTCTTCACTGTGGCAGACCTGGCAAGATTCTGCCACAGCAGAAAGGGCAAATGCCCTGAGTGACTGGTTCTCTAAGAAGTGTCAAGAGATGGAATCTTTACTGCATAAGACCTGGCAAGGTTCATCTGCCCTGAGTCGTTGGTTCTCAACTTCCCTGAGTGGCTGGTTCTCTCGGAAGTATCAGAAGATGGAATTTTCACTGCAGCAGAGCTGGCAAGGTTCTGCCCCAGCAGGAAGGGCAGGTGTCCGTGGGAGGGGGAGAAGGCTAGGAAGGGGTTGCTATTCAGAAGGGCGGGACTTTTGGTGGTTGCTAGGTAGTGAGTCCTGCCAGACCCCAGGCCAGCAGTTCTGGGTCTCCAGAGGTGGGAGGGGGTTTCTTACCATTTGTCCTGAGTAGCTGGTTCTCTAGGAAGTATCAGAAGATGGAATCTTTACTGCAGAAAGCTTGCCAGGTTCTCCCCCAGCAGGAAGGGCAATTTATGTTCTTCTTAAAGTCCTCTCTCATCATCATGAGATGTGATTTTTAAATCCAACTCTTGCTTTTCAGATGTTTTGGGCTATCCAGGACTTGCTCTGGTGGGAGAATTGGGTTCTTATGTTGCCAAGTAGTCTTGGTTTCTGTTGCTAGGGTTCTTGCACTTGCCTTTTTCCATCTGGTTATCTCTGGTGTTAGTTGGTCTTGCTGTCTCTGGGTGGAGCTTGTACCTCCTGTGGGCCTGTAAGCCTGTGTTAGTACTCCTGGGAGACCAACTCTCTTCTGGTAGGGTCTGTACACAGAAGGCTGTAGAGCCGCCTGGCTCCCTGGTACAAATAGCAACCAGAAGACTCCTGTCCCAGCTGCTCCACTGATTGTATGCCCTGTGTGCCCCTAGCTGTTCCCCTTCAGAGAAATATTGGAGAGTTGATGGAGATCTCACCTCCGTTCTCAAGTGGAGGCTCTGCTGGGAGATCACTGTCAACTGTTGGACTGTGTACAGAAGCCTCCTGTCCCAGCTGCTTCACTGCAGTGTTGTCCAGTTATCACTCACTAACTAATGTCTTTCTCCTTAGTCACCCAGACTTTAAATTTACTGTTCCAGATACCTAAACTATGGAAAGTTGTTCCATTCTAGTCAATAACAATAATAGTGTCTGGCTGTGCAGTGATTATGGTCTCATGTATTTGTAGGGAAATAACAATTATGAAATTGTATAATTACCTTCACATTTTCAATAGTGGTCAACGAAAAGGGCAAGAAATGCATAGAGTTACAAATAAGTATAAAAAGAGACTGAGTTAGAATTGTTGGGGCAAACTTTATGTAAGATGAAGTAAGTGTGATAACTAACAGTAAGGGCCATCTGAGTGATCATACAGAAACCTATTACAGTAGAACTTAAAATATGTACATATACGAATGAAGTCTAAATAGAATCAAGAAGCAACATGGAAGATGATGCCACAACTAACCATATTTTACCACCAAGTAAAGCCTTCAGTTTCAGTAACAAGTTATATCTAATTGTGTTTGCCCAATGGGCCCTATGGAAAATCCCCAAAGTCATAGGTTTTTGACAAGGCTATTGATTGCCCTTTACAAATCGATGGTAAAGCCCTATAGCTGTATATGACCCTTACTTCTCTCACTGAGCACAGGGAAGCTGAGGTGGTGCCTAACTAGAGCCTTTTCCCCTATAGACTGGTGCTCACAGGATGAAGATACTGTATAATACCAGAGGAAAAAGATAAAACACCACCTCAACTACAAAGTCTACAATCTATGGTGGTGACCTATCTACAAGATATGTTTATGTAATAGTTGTGTGAAAATTATACAGGAACCAACCATTCTGTTTGGAAATGGAACTCATGCCTGACATTGCTCTCGTTGTGAACCTGAGACTTGATACACCATGGGTTTTGGGAAAAACCAAACACTATTGTTACGTTAAAAGAACATAGCCAAAAAAAAAAAAAAAAAAGAAAGGGACTCCTAACAACATTCTACTATGCCCATTGATGTGTCTTGCTCAACCCTCATCAGAGACACTTCCTCTTGCAATAAATGGTAACTAATACAGAGACCCACAACTGAACAACATGCAAAAAGTGAAGGATTTTAGAACAGTCAGTTCTAATCTTCATCAAACCTTTTGACATGAAGGAAATGTGAGAATTAACACAAGTGTATAGAACTCACAAGGACTGTAGCACTATGCACAGGGCCTGAATGGCTAAACCACATGGGATCTCATTGGTGAAAGGGTAAGTGGACACTGCTCTCATCCCTTACCAAGAAGCTATCTTCAATTGACATCTGAACTTGGTAGTTCACAAAATGAACTTGATAGTACTTTTCTGTCTCATATTGCTTTGTTTGACTTTCTTCGACTTACTTGACTGTTGCTTATATTTTATGGCTTCTGAGATAGATAGACAGACAGACAGACAGACAGACAGACAGAGATAGATTACACATACATACTGAATTAAGAAAGCAAAATTCAGTAAGAGTGATTGCAGGCTTAAAATTGCATATAGAGGAAGCATTGTCATTAAAAAAAGGTCTTGCTTAGATTATCTGGAGACTAATATAAATGGGGAGTAGAAAATAATCAAACTGGTTAGCACAGAAAGGGGAATCACAGTCTGAAATGGGTCAGAGAAACAGATAGCAGCTTGCCTCTGTAGGAACTTGTAAACCAGGTTAAGGATTTTGTTCTCTATCTTAAGAGAAGCAGGGTACCTTTGAATTGTTTTAATTTGATGGGTGACATGATCTGATTAGTGTTTTGAAAAGATCACTCCAGCTGCACTGTGGAGTACAGATCACGGAGAGATAAGAGTGCGTGAAGACAAGCCGGATAAGTAGCACAGCAACCTGGGAGAGATGTAATAGTAGCCTGGGCTAGGGATTCAGCATTGGATGCATGTATATGCACTAGAACATTAGTGGCAATCAGTTGAAGATATTAAGGATAATTGTTAAATTTCTGATCGGTATCAGCAGAACATTTGTATTACTTTTTCCTGAGCTAGATTTACTTTGGAAAATGCTGTCCCATAAGGTAAAAGATCATACTTTTGTCTTTGACATGCTAAATTTCTAGAATTTTTAGAACGTTCAAGAGGGAGAATAAAATAGGCAGGAAGACATACATACGTACGTACATACATACATATAAAACATACATACATACACACATACATATATACATACATACATACATGTATGGTTCAGGATAGTTCTGATCTAGAGTCTTAGATTTTCAAATCCTTCCTTTTTTTTTTTTAACTTTTTAGGTATTTTACTCAGAAATAGACAGTTGTAGAGACTTGCAAAAGGAGAGGCTCCAGTGACCAATGCTTCCCATATGGCACAATTAAATAATAGTGACTATGGGATCTGATCCATGGACTACAACAAAGATAAGTGCATTGTGCTATGGATTACTTTCAAGGCTGTTACAACAAGTCTGGCACTATTGTACTTACTGGAGATTGCAAAGATGAATAAGACACGGTCTTTGATCTTAAGAGGCATCCATCTAGTTAGGGTCAGATACACAAGAAGTGAAACAATATAGTGTAAGTACTGTGACGGAGATGTCTATTATATTAGGGATGTGTGTTGAAGGCACAGACAGCTATCCCCAAATCAGACAGTCAGGGAAGGTTTTCTTGAAGTGTGGAACTACCAAACTCTCTAGAAGAATATAGAAGAACTAGGTAGGAAAAGGAACTAGTAAATGGAAACACAAAAACAAAATTAAGGCAGGAGGGATCAAGGAGTGTTACAGAAACATGGATAAGAGGACTTAGCCACATGGTGAGTGTAGGAGTTAAGACAGGAGCTCAGCATCACATAATTCCTCCCCCCCACACATTAGGTGACATTACCATTTCATTATTAAATATTAAAAACCTAGAAGATTCCTCTGGGAATCTAGAGAGAGACAGCAAACATTGCTGGCGCTTCCCTTTTCCTTTTCTGCTTTCTTTTCGCCCATTTCCGCCTCCTCTCCTCTCCTCTCCTTTCTGAGTAAATGCCATACTTAGGTAATATTGTATAAAAACATGTGTGCAGTATAGAGCCTCATCTGCCAACTCACTTCCTAAGATCATATACCCTCATTTATTTATTTCTTATCCGCTCTTCTTAGGGTTCTTTTTATAAAACTATAAATAAATTTAAGATATGTTTTAAGGTTTCCTTTTCTTTTTGAGGTCTTTGGTTCTCTCTGGTTTAAAAATGAAATAAAGGGAGAATATAGAAGAAGTACTACAGGAGTTTAATTGAAGGATTTATACCAAAGAAACAGCACTAAAGAGAAAGAGATTGACAGCCTAGAGACCATTGAGAAATCATAGTAAGTAGTGTTTAGAATACTGCTGAATCCTTTCAGCTGGTGGCAGCTGAGAAAGAAGGAATGTTATCACTTGATTCTGATGTGAGTTAACATTGAGATCTTCCCAGGTAATGAACACAGGATGATGTTGTAAAGTGCAAGTTGGAAAATAAACCAAGAGTGCTTGTCCATGTGATGAGTGCAGGAGTTAAGACGCCTCAACATCCCATCCTGCGCAGCAGCTCACCAACATTGTCTTAGAGGCCTAACTCCAGGCTCATTTCTTCATTTACTAGTTAGGTGCTTTCTGTTGAGCCAATCTCCCTAAGTCTTGTTTTCTTTCTGGAAAGTGGCCCCAGTAAACAGAGCTACATCACAGGATTATGTAAGTCATAGTGGTGATAATTGATATGGAGATATAAAATATGGATTTGTATTGGGAAGTCATTTTTAAAGGGAGGGGAAAGTAGGCTACTATCAGGAGAGAATGGTATGTCAAGTTGTTTTGATAATTGGTCAATAGTTGACTTGTAAAGACCACTTTAATTCTTTGAATTCAGTCTATCTGCCATGTACAGTAGGAGAATAGATTCAATGATAACCCAGGTTCTGCCAGTTCTGAGATGATGCCAGACCTAGATATCTTTGACTCTAAAACTGTGTAACTTATAAGGTAGATTTAAGTATAAAAACTATAGTTCCCTCTGGTAGTGTTATTTTCTTGATTTATATTCATTACAAGCTAATACCATATATATATATATATATATATATATATATAAAATTTTATTATACATTTAAAGTTTATTTTCATATGACTACTTCCTTGAATAATTGTATAGTTGTTTGGATTATAAAAGATACTTATTATTTATTTCTTTTTAAAATGGCTATCTTGTATTTTTGAAAGACTATTGTTTGCATTGCTCCTTTTAATCTGCCTATGAGGAATTCAAGCTGAATGATAGGGAGCTGTGGAAATCCAGTTAGTGTGAGCTGTAATCTTTTTATTGGCTTTAAATAGCTGGAGTACCATGCAGACACCCCGCAGATAACTAAGTCACAATATACAGTAATCACCTAAACATGGATTCTGCCTTTGCTGTGGTAAAACTGTAGTAAAAATCACTTTCAAACATTTACTTTTTAGAAAATATTGGCCATGATATCAAATAAATGAGGCTTTGATATTAAAGGCTGTATTTGAAGGTAGACAACCAAGTGTTTGTGAAAAGCATTGATTTCCGAATATTTGGCATTATGCGGTGTTTATGATATTCTTTGAGGGAAATCAGTATGAGAAAAAAGAATAGTTTTAATCCTCTAATTTTTCAATTTTCTTCTACCTGTCATATTGTAAATGGAAAAACTATTAAGATAATCGCGCTTTTCTACTATAGTAAAAGATGAGAAGGGACATTGCTCCTCTTTTTTTCCTCATAAAAGAAACTTGTTTCCTAATGCAGCTTATTCAATTTCTCAGCAAAATAGTCTCTAATAACTTTGTCAAGTGATACTTTCCTAGGTTTGCAAGCTTCTTGGTTTTGTTTGTTCTCGTGAACAGACAGATCTTGCGTTTGTTAGATTTGGCATTAGAGTGATGAGGCACACAGCAAGCGGTATGCGGATGCCTCATCCTAATGTCATGAGCTTTCCATTTCTTAAGACTGCCATTGATGATGAATTTATTCCAGTGAAGTTTATAAAATGAAATAGTCTTCCTTTAGAAACCAATCTCCAAGTGTTGGTGATATGATTCATACCACATCAGTATTTTATAAGTCATGTACTAATCCTTGCTGTTCAGCATAATGTTCTGAAGCAGACTCCAACTTCTTTGTTTTGAAAGAGTAGCAGGGTCAGAACTTCATACAGTATATGACTCACTCAATCTCATAACTTTACCTTGGGCAATTTTGCAGTTTCAACATGAGAATGCCCATTGCTAGTTCAAAACCAAACCCAAAACCCAGAGGACTGTGGTTGTTAGCCCCGATTCTACATACTTACTTTTTTAAAGCCCTTGTATTATAAAAATTAGTCAAATATGTCAAAACTAGTAGAAAGAACTTAATTTATCTATTTTTCACTTTATCAGTTTTCAGTCTTTGACTGTTTTAGATGTATTATCCATATATTTTTTAATTTAAAAAAAATGCTATTATATTACCTATCATCCCTCTGAAATTTTCAAAACCATTGTCCCTTTAGGAAAATTGTAAGTTTGGGTGTGCCTACAAGTTAGTATTATACGATTGATGGAATGGCATTCTCACTTACGTTTGATGAAAAATGGTTTTGGAAGAACACCCAGACATTTGCTAATAGTATCACCATTATCCAGCCTCTGCCATTTATAGTGATAATCATCTCTGTTGTCAGAACCTACTCTGAGATTCACATCTGAAAAGTTAAGAAGCTGAGCTGGAGACAGTGATTATAATTAATACCAACATATTCTATACTTGGAATTTCTGACAGTTGATTTTAACTGTTTTTAATCACAAAAAAATGATAGATATATGACACGATGAATATACCAATTTCCTCGGTTTAGTTATATTGATATATGTGTATAAATATGTATATATGCATATGTTTGCATACATGTACATTTCTATGTACAATGTCAATATCAAATTTTGGTCACTTAAAAAAACAAACAAGATTAATCATCGTCACCAACTGTATATACCCCCAGTCTCATCTCATATCTGGCTAGTGTATATTCATGTCATTTCCACTGACTTCTACATTCCAAAATCAGATATTTTAGTATTCCCTGTTAAAATGCCTAACCTTACTTAGACAAAAATCTTACCTCTTTTCATTATTTATCTCCTTTTTAGCTTTACTTTCCTCTTACCTGAATTAATTCCATTCCTTCTTACTGATAGTAGAAGAGTGTGTTTGTTTGTATCGGTGTGTTCCATATCTCATTACTTCCCCAGATTGCACACTATTAGTCCCTTTACTAAATAATAAGAAGCAAGAACTATAACTCTTAGCCCTCAGTTAGCTCTCGTATCTTTCAGTAGTATTCAGTGTCTTTGCTCCCTATTTCAGTAGAATTTTAGTTGATTTTCTTTATTTATCCTCTTCATCTGCTATGTACATTTTAACACATTTGAACTTATTTTCTTACCACACCATTAAGACTGGTTTGTCATCAGGTTGTCTGGTCTTGTCCAGTGCCTCCTGCTTTATCAAATCCAGCAGATACTAGTTTCTTACTGACTTTTGTACCTTTGATCTTCTTCCCTCCTACCTGTTTGTTGACATGCCTTACTCTCTTGATTTATATTACTGTCTTAATGATCACCCTTCTCATGGCTCTTGCTTAGCTAGGTTTGGAGATCTGATAATTGAATCCACTATCTTCCTGTTTACACCTTCTCTGGGTTGAGGTACACTTGTCTAATAAACTTATATAGAGTTCTGTGCCATCTTTTGCAACCTGATTTTTATGCTATTGGCATCTCTTGAGCACCAAGACTGATGTTCCTGGTTTGAAGTCACAGAATTTCTTTTTTTTCAAAGAATGACTAAATCTATACTTATTTTTTTCTTTCTCATTTCCTTAGGATAAATAATCTGAAATTTAAAAATTGGAGAGAAAATTTTAAGGCTGTCTTCACAATACAGGTATAATTTAAAATGAAGAACCAGTCTAAAGAGAATTGGCATACTTGTAATTTGATTATAAAATTTTAAAAGATATAGTCATGCGGGTGCCTTTGTAGCCAAAGGCATAATCTATTCTAAGTGGTAACTGCTAAATAGTAAATGATTTCACCTGCTGTATGGACTGTTACTACTTTAAGGATATCAATTATTTCTGTCTATACCTGTGAATATAAATATCATATGGCATATGATAACTTCCAGGGAAAAATATAAAAACTAAACTTAAAAAGGTTAGTTTGTGGGTAGGCAGTGGTGGCGCACACCTTTAATCCCAGCACTTGGGAGGCAGAGGCAGGCGTATTTTTGAGTTCAAGGCCAGCCTGGTCTACAAAGTGAGTTTCAGGACAACCAGGGATATACAGAGAAAACCTGTCTCAAAAAACCAATTCAAAAAAAAAAAAAAAAGATTAGTGTGTGTTAGAGAGTGTCTGTGTTCATTCTGGAACATGTTTGGAGGTCAGAGAACCACCTGCAGGAAGGGGTTGATTCTTTCCTCCTACAGTATGTTTCTCAGTAATCATACTTGGATGCCAGGCTTGCAGGTAAGTCCCTTTACCCACCGAGCCAGCTTAAACACATCTTTTTTTTTTTTTTTTTTTTTTTTTTGGTTTTTCGAGACAGGGTTTCTCTGTGTAGCCTTGGCTGTCCTGGAACTCACTTTGTAGACCAGGCTGGCCTCGAACTCAGAAATCCTCCTGCCTCTGCCTCCCAAGTGCTGGGATTAAAGGCGTGCGCCACCACCACCTGGCAGCTTAAACACATCTTAAAGAGAAATGCCTTAAAGTTTCATTGGAATAGATAGGAACTTTTAATTTTTTTTTTTAATCTGGGATGTTTTGGAGGGAGAGGGGTTAGAAATAGTTTATTTTATGTTATACTATACATTCCATCAGTTACAAAAAGTCAGGTCATGGACTTGGAGGCAAGACCCAGGGAGGAACACTGCGTACTGTCTTATTTCCTGGCATGCTCCTGGACACATATTCAGCTAGCTTCCTTATACAACACCATTATACCTCCACAAGGATGGTACTGACCACAGTAGGCTGTGCTCTCTTACAACAACTAACAACTAAGACAGTGCCCCATAGACAAATCCGCAGGACAATCTGGGTTTTTTTCCTCATTTTTTCAAGGTTATGCATTTTTTTATTTTTCTGTAATCCAAATATATATATATATATATACATAAATATGTGTATATATGTATATATATATATTGCAGTTAGGAAGTTCTTGTTTTTTATTAGATATATTCTTTATTTACATTTCTAATGTCCCCTTCCTGGTTCCCCCCTCCCCCAAAAATCCCATAAATCATCTCTCCTTCCCCAATCAACCCTCCCCCGCTTCCCTGTCCTGGTATTCCTCTACACTAAGGCATCAAGTCTTTCTAGGACCAAGGGCCTTTCCTCCCTTTGGTGTCTAACAAGACCATTCTCTGCTGCCTATGTATCTGGAGCCATGGGTAACTCCATGTGAACTCTTTGGTTAACAGTTTTGTCCCTGGGAGCTCTGGGAGTACTGGATGACTCATATTGTTGTTCCTCACATGGCGCTGCAAACCCCTTCAGCTCCTTGGGTCCTTTCTCTAGCTCCTCCATTGGGGACCCTGTGCTCAGTTCAATGGCTGGCTGAGAGTGGCCCCCTCTGTATTTGTCATGCACTAGCAGAGCCTCCCAGGTGACAGCTATATCCGGCTCCAGTCAGCAAGCACTTGGGGGCATAGATAATAGTGTCTGGGTTTTGTAACTGTATATGGGATGGATCCCTGGGTGGGGTAGTCTCTGGATTGACTTTCCCTCAGACTCTGCTCCACCCTTTGTCTCTGTATCTCCTTCTGTGGGTATTTTGTTCTCCTTTCTACAAAGGACCCAAGTATCCATTCACTTTCTTCTTCCTCCTTCTTAGGCATCATTTGATATATGGAATGTGTCCTGGGTATTCCAAGCTTCTGTGCTAATATTCACTTATCAGTGAATGCATACCATGTGTGTTCCTTTGTGATTGGGTTACCTCACTTAGGATGATATTTTCCAGTTCCATCCATTTGTCTAAGAATTTTATGAATTCATTCTTTTTAATAGCTGATTAGTACTCCATTGTGTATATATACCACATTTTCTGTATCCATTCCTCCGTTGAGGGACATCAGGGTTCTTTCCAGCTTCTGGCTATTATAAATAGGCCTGCTATGAACGTAGTGGAGCATGTGTCCTTATTACATGCTGGAGAATCCTCTGGATATATGCCCAGGAGTGGTATTGCCGGGTACTCTGGTAGTATTATGACCCGTTTACTGAGGAACTGCCAAACATTTCCAGAATGGTTCTACCAGCTTGAAATCCCACCAGCAGTGGAGGAGTGTTCCTCTTTCTCTGTATCCTTGCGAGCATCTGCTGTCTTCTGAGTTTTTTGCCATTCTGACTGGTGTGAGGTAAAAACTCAGGGTTGTTTTGATTTGCATTTCCCTGATGACTCAGGATGGTGAACATTTCTTTAGGTGCTTCTCAGCCATTCATTATTCCTCAGGTGAAAATTCTTTGTTTAATTCTGAACCCCATTTTTTAATAGAGTTATTTGGTTCTCTGGAGTCTAACTTCTTGAGTTCTTTGTATATATTGGTTATTAGCCCTTCCATAGGACAATCTTTTCTAGACAATTCCTCAGTTGAGACTCCTTCTTTCTAGGTGACTGGTTTGTGTTACTTTGACAATAAAAACTAATCAATACACTATCCCAGCTGAACTGGTCTCTGCCTTTAACGCTTATTCATGCTTCTTAATATAGAAGTAGAGAAATATGGTTATAATTACCCTGGGCATGTTTTGAGGAAAAGCTCTATAGCTATGGTTCAAATGTGATTTGTCTCCCAAAGGTTCACATGCTAGAAGTTTGTCCCCAATGTAACAGTATTAAGATGGTAGATCTTTTATAGGTCGACATAATAAAATGCAGTTGTGTCACAGGTACATCATTCTTTGAAGAAAATTATGTAGTTCTCATGTTATCCTGAGCATGGATTGTTGTATTGTACAGGATTGGTTTTGCTATCCTGTTTTTTGCTTTTCTATATGAAGGTAAAATCATTCTTTCAAGGTCTATAAAGAATTGTTTTGGAACTTTGATGGGGATGTCATTGAATCTGTAGATTGCTGTTGGAAAGATGATCATTGTTTTCTATATTAATCCTATCAATCCATGAGCATGGGAGATCTCCTATCTTCTGATATCTTCTTCAATTTCTTTCTTCAGAGACTTGAAGTTCTTTTCATACAGATCTTTCCCTTTGCTTGGTTAAAGGTACACCAAGATATTTTATATCATTTGTGGCTATTGTAAAGGATGTTCTTTCCCTGATTTCTTTCACAGTCCATTTATCGTTTGTATAGAGGAGGGCTACTGATTTTTTTTTGAGCTTGAATAAATAGAGGAGAGTGGATAACCTTGATTTAGTGTAATTCCTTCAAATTTCTCTCCATTTAGCTTGATGTTTGGCTATTGACTTCCTGTATATTACTTTTATTATTTTGAGGAATGTGCCTTGAATCCCTGATCTAAGCCTTTTAACAGGAAGTGTTGAATTTTATCAAAGGCTTTTTCAGCATCTAATGAGATGATCATGTGCTTATTTTTCCTTTCAGTTTGTTTACATAGTAGATTATGTTGATGGAGTTTTGTATATTGAACTACCCCTGTATCCCTGTGATGAAGCCTACTGGGGTATAATGGATGATATTTTTGATGTGTTCGTGGATTTGGTTTGCGAGGTTCGTTTGTTTGTTTGTTTGTTTTGAGCACTATTGTGTCAATGTTCCTAAGGGAAATCAGTCTGGAATTCTCTTTCTTTGTTGAGTCTTTGTGTGATTTAGGTATCAGGGTGACTGTGGGCACATAGAATAAGATTGGCATATTTCCTTCTATTTCTATTTTCTCATGGAATAGTTTAAAAAGTATTAGTATTAGCTCTTTTTTGAAAGTCTAGTAGAATTCAGTGCTAAAACCATGTATCTGGAGTTTTTTTGGTTGGCAGACCTTATCTTTTTTCTTTCTTTCTTTCTTTCTTTCTTTCTTTCTTTCTTTCTTTCTTTCTTTCTTTCTTTCTTTCTTTCTTTCTTTCTTTCCATTCATTCACTTTACATTCCAAATGCAGCCCCCTTCCTCTCTCAGCCTTCTCTTGCACAGTGCTTCCCCACATTTCCCCTCCCCTTCACCTCTAAAAAGGGGGCCCTTTGGGTAGCAACCAACCCTGGTACATCAAGTCACTGCAGGACTGGGCACATCCTCTCCCACAAGGCCAGACAAGACAGCCCAGTTAAATGAACAGGATCCACAGGTAGGCAGCAGCATCAGGAACAGCCTTTTCTCCAGATGTTGGGGGACCCACATGAAGACCAAGCTGCACAACTTTTCCATAAGTTCAGGGACAAGGAGTGTTAACTGGGAATTTTTGACTGGAACTTCTTTCTTTTCTTTGACTGGAGGGAAGAAAATAAAAACTTACTTAACTTATTCTAATTAAATTTCTTTCCAACTAGGTTTTTTTTCCCCTCCTGAGATTAGAGTATTCTTGAGAGTATAATATATCATTTCAATCTTTCCTTTCCTCCCTCCATCTCCTTCTTTGTACCTTCCAATCTCTTTAAACCCATGGCCTCTTTTTCTTGAATTGGTGTGTGTGTGTGTGTGTGTGTGTGTGTGTGTGTGAGAGAGAGAGAGAGAGAGAGAGAGAGAGAGAGAGAGAGAGAGAGAGAGAGAGAGAGAGAGAGAGAGAATGTATGTATGTATATATTTTTAAATATCTAAATATAATACAATCAATTTGTATAGTGTTACTTATATACTCATGGCTGGTTATAATGGTATTACAATAACAATTTGTGCTGATCTTCCTTGGGGAATACTATTTCTCCCTTTCTCAGTATTCCTTAGTTGCCTATATTTCATCTGGGGTTGAGGCCTTGTTAGATTTTCCTACTCCCATGTTATCATGTTTACTGGTGGGGTCCTTGTTCAGGTTGTTTAGGCAGCCATATTGGTGAGGTTGATGAATATAGCTTCTGTGATATTTCTAAGAGACACAATCTCCCAATAAGCTTCCTGTTCCTCTAATTTTGACAATCTTTCTACCCTATTTTCCTCAATGATCACTGAACCTCAGGTACAGAAGATGTTTTGTATATGCGTCAGTTGGGACTGGGCTTCACAACTCTATATTTTGATCAGTTGTAGTTTTATGTAATGGTCTCGTTGTAAAAAAGTTTCCCTCACGAGGGTGAGACCTATACTCATCTGCATGTATAAGGATAAATATTTACAATGTAGTTAGGAATGATGCTTGTTTAGTAACAACATGGCAGTTGCTGATTTTCCTCCCAAGATCTATACCTTCATTAGCCCTAAGTAGCTGGCTAAATTTTCAGTACCAGGCATGATTTCCTTCTTGTTGAGTGAGCCTTAAAAGCCAATTAGAGAGCTGTTGGTTATCATCAAGATATGTATGCTACTACTGTATCCTTAGGGTTATTGGACCATGCTGATCATCATTATGGTTCATAGACTTTATAGCTGGGTAAGACTGGTGGTAAGTTTCCTCCTTTGGAACCTTGCATTGTGCTTTCTCGTTCCACAGGGAGAGGAAGCTTTCAGTTTGAGTCCTCTAGGTCCTGTGTCTGAGTGCATGGTGTTGTGTTTTATAAAAAAGATAAAGAACTAAGAAATGTTTGTTGGAGGCACAATATGGTATGCAGGAAGGGGATGACTCTGCGGGCCCATGCTGAGGCATCCCTTCCACTGAGGAACCAGCCGCATAACAGTATAGTATAGAGTTTATTTAGACCATGGGAGGGGAGTTGAGGGGGGAGTAGAGACAGACAAAGACAGAAGAGAGAAGGGGAGGGAAGAGAGTAAGAAGACAAGAGCAAGAGAAGGAGGACGAGACAAGCATCCCCCTTTATAGTGAGTCAGGCATACTTTGCTGTTGCCGGGTAACTATGGGGCAGAGCCTAGATGAAATGCCAACACATGGTATCTTCTGCAATAGAGACTTTCTTTCTGTCTGGTTGTGGGGGCATCGTGGGGAGGTGACCCAGGGCAATAGCAATAGTCTGTAATGTTTTGGGAATTTCTTGGACTGCCCTGACCAACAACTCAAAAGGGGGCCTGGTATAGGGGTTTTGTTAAGATAGTCTATGGCTCCTAGAAACATCATCAGCTCAGATGGAAAATTTTCATTTAAACTATTTGTATGTATGTATGTATGTATGTACGTATGTGTGTATGTGTATACACACACACAGAGATTTACATGAATTTTTGGTACTTTAGGTAGATAGATAATACTATGGCTTCTTGTTTCTTTTTCCTAAAGGCCCATGTTTTTCCCATTTAGTCCTTTATATTGCTTGGAGCCTGTAATTTTACTCTATCATCTCCTTACCCCACAATGGTCCCTTTCTATTTTCCTTGTTTCTGCAGTTACTCCAGGTTGTAAACTCACATAAAAAGATTTGGAGCTAGCAATTTCAGACAACTTATAACACACAACATTTGTCTGTGTTTAGCTTAACATACTCAGTATGGTCTTTTCTTGTTCTGTCTCTTTACCTGCAAATTTCATGGTTTCATTTTCTTTACAGCTGAATGTCATTCTATAGTGTATATGTAATACATTTCATTATTCATTTGTGAGGTTGAATGACCTTTGGATTGCGTCCATTTTCTAGCTGTTGTGAAAACTGACAGTAAACTTGCTTGAGCGAGTGTCTGTGGAATAGGATGCTGAGTCTGATTCTGTTTTAAACTACCTATTTATGTGATTTTTCTTTGTTTTTTAAATTTTATTTAATCTTTTTTTTTACACTCCAGATTTTATTCCCCTCCCAGTCCACCCTCTGACTGTTCCCCATCCCATACCTCCTCCCCAGCCCCTGTCTCCACAAGGATGTCCCTACCCCACATTCCCCATCCCACCAGACCTGTCCACTCCCTGGGGGCCTCCATTCTCTTGAGGCTTAGGTCCCTTTTCTCTGAACCCAGACCCAGCAGTCTTCTGCTGTATATGGGGAGGGGGGCTCATACTAGCTCTATACTATACTGTATATGGGGAGGGGGGCTCATACTATACTGTATATGGGGAGGGGGGCTCATACTAGCTAGTGTATGCTGCCTGGTCCAGTGTCTGAGAGATCTTGGGGGTCCAGGTTAATTGAGACTGCTGGTTTTCTATAGGTTGCCCTCCTCAGTATCTTATAGTTTTTCCCTACTTCAACCACAAGGGTTAGCACCTTCTTTCCATTGGTTGGGTGTAAATATTTGCATCCGACTCTTTCAGCTGCTTGTTGGGTCTTTTGGAGTGCAGTCATGATAGGTCCCTTTTTGTGAGCACTCCATAGTCTCAGTAATAGTGTCAGGCCTTGGGGCCTCCTCTTGAGCTGGATCCCACTTTGGGCCTGTTGCTGGACCTCCTTTTCCTCAGGCTCTTCTCTATTTTTGACCCTGCAGTTCTTTCAGACTACAAATGTGCTGGGGGTTCTCGTTCCAGACCATGTATGATATTTAGTTCCTGGCTCAGATTCTGAGAGCTCCCGAGGATCTGGGTTTGTTTTCCCTTTTTGTCTTCCTGTGGGGCTCCCATCTACTTCTGGGCCTACAGTCCTTCCCCCAACTCTTCCATAGGTTTCCCCGACCTCCATCTAATGTTTGACTGGATATCTGCTTCGGAATGCTGCTAGGTAGAGCCTCTCAGAGGACAGTTATGCTAGGCTCCAGTCTGCAAACAGAATATCATTAATAATGTCAGGGATTGGTGATTGCCAGTGGGATGGGTTTTGAGTTGGACCAGTTATTGGTTGGTCTTTCCTTGATCTGTGCTTTTTTCTTTTAGACAGGACAAATTTTGGGTGAATGTTTTGTGGGTGTCCACATGCTTCCACTGGGGTTCTGCCTGGCTACATGAGGTATCCACTTCAGGTTCCATGTCCCCACTGTTAGGCGTCTTGTCTCATGTCACCTGCATTGATTCTTGGGAGCCTGTCCTATCCCAGGTCTCTGGGACTTCCTAGAGATTCTTTCTTTGCCCCTACTTCAGGCAGCTGAAGATTTCCATTCCTTCACCTGGCCCTCTAGGCCTCTCTACTTTCTCTCTACATCTGATCCTGCTTCTCCATTGACTTCCCACTTCATTCTCTGCCCCCACCTTCCTCCCTCCATGGCTCTCCCTCCTATGACTATTTTGTTTTCCTTTCTAATTGTGATTTGGGCCTTTCTTCTTGTTTAATTTCTTTAGGACTATGGGTTATATCATGGGTATTCTATACTTTATGACTAATATCCATTTATCAGTGAGTATATACCATACATGTCCTTTTGGGTCTGGATTACCTCACTGAAGATGATATTTTCTTTTCTTTTTTTTTTTTAATTTATTTTTTATTGAATATTTTCTTTATTTATGTTTCAAATGTTATCCCCTTTCCTGGTTTCCCCCCCACACCAGAAATCCCCTATCCTATCCCTACTCTCACTGCTTCTATGAGGGTGTTCCTCTACCCACTCACCTACTCCTGCCTCCCCGCCCTGCCATTCTCCTACACTGGAGCATCAAGACTTCACAGGACCAAGGGCCTCTCTTCCCATTGATGCCCGACAAGGCCATCCTCTGCTACATATGCTGCTGGAACCTTGGGTCCCTCCATGTGTATTCTTTGGTTGGTGGTTTAGTCCCTCGGAGCTCTGAGCTTCTGGTTGGTTGATATTGTTGTTTTTCCTATGGGGTTGCAAACCCCTTCAATACCTTCAGTCCTTTCTCTAACTCCTCCATTTGGATCCCTGTGTTCAATCCCATGGTTGGCTGTGAGCATCTGCCTCTGTATTTGTCAGGCTCTGGTAGAGTCTCTCAGGAGACAGCTATATCAGGCTCCTGTCAGCATGCACTTCTTGGCATCCACAATAGTGTCTGGGTTTGGTGACTGTATATGGGATGGATCCCTACGTGGGGCAGTCTCTGGATGGCCTTTCCTTCAGTCTCTGCTCTACACTTTGTCTCCGTATTTCCTCCCATGAGTATTTTGTTCCCCCTTCTAAGAAGGACTGAAGCATCCACACTTGGGTCTTTCTTCTTCTTGAGCTTCATGTGGTCTGTGAATTGTATCTTGGGTATTCTAAGCTTTGGGGCTAATATCCACTTATCAGTGAGTGCATATCATGTATGTTCTTTTGTGATTGGGTTACCTCACTCAAGATATTTTCTAGTTCCATGCATTTGCCCAAGAATTTCATGAAGTCATTGTTTTTAATAGCTGAGTAGTACTCCATTGTATAAATGTACCACATTTTCTGTACCCATTTTGGGTTTTTTTTTTTTTGGTTGAGGGACATCTGGGTTGTTTCATTTCTGGCTACTATGAATAAAACTGCTATGAACATAATACAGCATGTGTCCTTGGGGTATGGTGAAGCATCTTTTGGGTATATGCTCAGGTGTCATATAGCTGGGTCTTTGGTTAGTACTATTTTTAGTTTTCTGAGAAACTGTCAGATTGATTTCCAGAGTGGTTGTACAAGTTTGCAGTTCCACCAGCAATGGAGGAGTGTTTCCCTTTCTCCACATCCTTTAAGTGCTTCTCAGCCATTCAAGATTCTTCTGGTGAGAATTCTGTTTAGTTCTGTGCCAAATTTTTTTAATTGAGTTATTTGGTTTGCTGGGGTTTAACTTCTTGAGTTTTTCATATATTTTAAATTTTAGCCCTCTGTTGGATGGAAATACGGCTAGTGAAGACCTTTTCCTGATCTGTAGGTTGCTGTTTTGTCCTGTTGAGAATGTCCTTTGCCTTACAGAAGCTTTTCAGTTTCATGAAGTCTCATTTAACATTTGTTAAATGGCTTGAGCCCTTGGAGTTCTGTTCAGGAAATTGTCTCCTCTAACAGTTCATTCAAGGCTCTTAACCACTTTCTCTTCTATTATATGTAGAGAATCCAGTTTTATGTTGAGGTTCTTGATCCACGTAGACTTGGATTTTGTGCAGGGTGACATACATGGATCTATTTACATTCTTTTACATGTATATATCTAGTTAGACCAGCACTAATTGTTGAAGATACTTTCTTTTTTACATTGTATGGTTTTGTCTTCTTTGTCGAAAATAAAATGTCCAGAGGTGTATGGGTTTATTTCTGGGTCTTCAATTCTTCTATTACATGCCTGTCTCTGTACCAGTACCATGCAGGGTTTTTGTTTTGTTTTGATGGGGATTGCATTAAATGTGTAGATTGCTTTTGGTAAGATAGCCATTTTCACTAGGTTAATCCTACTGATCCATGAGCATGGGAGATCAATCTTTCCATCTCTTGATGTCTTATTTAATTTCTTTCTTCAGGGACTTTAAATTCTTCTTGCAAATATATTTTACTTGCTGGGTTAGAGTTTCACCTAGATAGTTTATATAATTTGTGGCTATTGTAAAGGGTATTGTTTCCCTATTTATTTCCTCTGCTTGTTTATCATTTGTATAAGAAGTGGATAGTAATGTTTTTGAGTTAATTTTATATCTAGCCATTTCACTGATGTTGCTTATCAGCTTTAGGGGTTCTCTGGTATAATTTTGGGGATCACTTATATATACTATAATACTGTCTACTAATAGTGATACCTTTACTTTTTCCTTTCTAATTTGTATTTCCTTGTTCTCCTTTAGTTGTATTCTTGGTCTAGCTAGAACTTCAAGATCTATATTGAGTAAATAGAAGGAGAGTGGGTACCCTTATCTTATCCCTGATTTCAGTGGAATCGCTTCAAGTTTCTCTCCATTTAATTTGATATTCGCTGTTGATTTGCTATATATTTCTTTTATTATGTTTAGGTATGTGCCTTGAATCCCTGATCTCTCCAAGACTTTTAATGGAACATGTTAGATTTTGACAAAGGCTTTTTCAGCATCACATGAGATGATCATGTGATTTTTGTCTTTCAGTTTGTTTATGTAGTGGATTACGTTGATTCATTTTTCATATGTTGAACTATCCCTGTGTCCCTGAGATGAAGCTTACTGGATCATAGTGAATGATGTTTTTGATGTGGTCTTTGATTCAGGTTGCTAGAATTTTACTGAGTATTTTTGCATCAATGTTTATAAGTGAACTTGGTCTCAAGTTCTCTTTTTTCTTGAGTCTTTTTGTGGTTTAGCTATCAGGTTAACTGTAGTCTCATAGAATGAATTAGGTAGTGTTCCTTCTGTTTCTATTATGTGAAATAGTTGGAGCAGTATTGGTATTAGCTCTTTTAATGTCTAGTAGAATTCTGCACTAAAACAGTCTGGCTCTGGGCCGTTTTTAGTTGGGGGACTTTTAATAACTGCTTCTATTTCCTAAGGGGTTATGGAACTGTTTAGTTTACTTGATCTTGATTTAACTTTGGTATGTGGTGCCTGTCTACAAATTTACCCATTTCATTTAGATTTTCTAGTTTTTGGAGTATAGGCTTTTGAAATAAACTTAATGATTTTTTTGATTTCCTCAGTTTCTGTTGTTATTTCTCCCTTTTCATTTCTGATTTTGTTCATTTGGATACTGTCTCTGTGCCTTTTCCTTTCTTTGGCTGAAGATTTGTCTATCTTGTTGATTTTCTCAAATACCAGCTCTTGGTTTTGCTGATTCTTTGTATTGTTCTCTTTGTTTCTAATTGATTGATTTAAGTCCTGAGTTTAACTATTTTCTGATGTCTTCTTCTCTTATGTGTGTTATCTTCTTTTTGTTGTAGAGCTTTCAAGTGTACTGTTAAGTTGCCAGTATGAGATCTCTCCAATTTCTTTATGAAGGCACTTAGTGCTATGAACTTTTCTCTTAGCACCGCTTTCATTGTGTCCCATAAATTTTGGAATGTTGTGCCTTCATGTTCATTGAATTCTAGAAAGTTTTTAGTTTCTTTATTTCTTCCCTGAACAAGTTATCATTGAGAAGAGAGTTGTGCAGTTTCCATGAGTTGGTGGGCTTTCTGTTGTTATTGAAGTCCTGTCTTAATCGTGATTTGATAGGATGCAAGGGGTTATTTCAATCTTCTTGTATCTGTTGAGTCTTGCTTTGCACCCAATGGTCAGTTTTGGAGGAAGTTCCATGAGGTGTTGAGTTAGTATATTATTTTGTTGTTGGTATATTATGTGATTGAATTTTCTACTCTTTTTCTTCTTACCATTGTGCAATCCTTTTCTAAATAATGGGAACATACAAAAGTACAAAAAGAGAAACTGTAGATTGGTATGGTAGATTCATAGCTTCAGAGAGCCAGTCTAGCTTGTTTCCATTGTATATAAGTGAACTGAGAATACCAGAGGCTAAGTGAAATATTTTCCCAACATAGCCTAACAAGGTAAGACTTGGGACACATTAAGTTGTGGAGTTTTGTACTCATATTTACTATGGGCAGGAATATATTTCTACATAGAGGGTTTGTATCTGCACTTTATGACTAATACCACATAACAAATAAATATCCTAACCAAAAAGTTCCACTCACATCCAACTAGTTGCTATGTTCTCTGCTAACCTTATTGCCTCTTGGTGGTTGATTAATTTCCATACGCACTTGTCACTCATATTTCTGTTAGTGCTTCCCAGAGCCAAAGGGGCTTTCTGTGTTGATCAAAAATATTTACATCCTTTTTGACTTAGAGACTTTTAGAAGGCACAAAGATGATTATGGTAGAATTATTAGTGGTGAGTTAGTAAGTTGTCATAGTATTTTCATAAATTTACCCAAAAAGTTGTAAGAGAAAAATACTTTAGTTTAATAGGAAAAACAAATTGGGGATAGTGTACTGAGCTATGAGGAAACCCCCTAAGAGTTCCTGAAAATACTTTAAACTCACTAAAATTATACAGAGGATCTTGCTATATAGTTGGACAATAAAGGAGCATGCTGTCAGACAATGCCAGCCTGACAACCTGAGTTTGTTTCCTGAATCACAGAGTTGTTATTGGACCTCCACACTCATGCACTTGCACTCCCACCAAACCCACCACACAGAAATTATAGCTAAGGAGAGCAAGAGCTCTATTAAAACAAGGATTTTATCAGGCTTCTGTCAGAAATGTATGAACTGCATTATAGACAGTCCTTAAGTTGTTATAGCTCAACTTCATGTTTTAAAAAATTTATAATGTGTGAGGGACTTACATTTATCAAAAACTGTAAGTTGCTGTTTGTGCTGTGATTATTTTCAAGGTTAGCAGTTTGAAGTTTTGTATTTTTGTACTTACAGTGATATGGAGCTGCAGAATGCTGTGCAAGACATTAAGCACTGAGAGGCTCTACAGTAGAACATTTGCCCAAATGTAGGCTCATGGAATGTTCCAATTTAGTCTGTGATGCTTGGTGGCTTAGGTATATCAAATGCATTTCCACCTTATACATTCATCTCAGTGATGGGCTTATTTAGACGTAACCTCATTGTACAATGGAGACCATCTGTGGTTTTCTTGTAGAGAGAATTTCTCTTAGAGAATTGAGAAGACAGATATGGGCAGTTGATACAGTAGAAAGCACATTCAGCAGAGAATCAGAAGGAAACAAATGAAAGCTTAAGGAAACAGAGAAGGTGTTGTTAAAGGATGGGTATACTTGAAACTCTGGCCTCTGAAGTCATGATTTAAGTTGGTTATATCAAATGAGGGTAGCTTCCAGCCTGGGAAGGGATGCTATAAAGATGCCACCCAGACCTTTCAGGAAGAGAACCTGCTACTAATGCTTCTGAGGAAGTATTGTTTTCAGTTTTGGAGAATGGGGGAGACAATATCAAAAACTGGAAATACTGAGATATTTGCCTCTGAATAGCAATTACTTGAATAACTCTGACCAACACAGCATGTAGAGAAAGTTTTTTGAAACAACTTGTTTTGTTCTCACAACTATGAGAACCCAGTAGGGGAACTATCAGAAGATGAATGGCATTTGCAGATTTCCTGCTTCATTGTACTGTGGCGGAAGTCAGACCTTAATAAAAAGGACAAGCATCAATTGCCGGTTTTATCCTTTTTTTACTAGACCTGCTTAAATATCAGTTTTCTTTGCTTAAATATAGTAGGATTTAAGACCCAACAAGTTACATGACTGAATAGATCTTTTGCAATCTGTGTGCTTAATGATTTTTTATAGACTACTACAGAAGCTTTTGCCCATAGTAATACCATGGTGAAATACATGGCTTAATAACTCGGTTCTTGAGACTAGAGCAATGGCTTAGCAATTCAGAACACTAGCTACCCTTCCAGAGGATTTGGGTGTGGTTCTCAGCACTTACATGGTGGCTTCCTACTAGACTCACCATAGGTCCAGGGGATATAGCACCCTCTTCTGGCCTCAGTGTTCACTAGAATGTAAGAAACACCTTTAGTATGAGTGCTCCAAATCCCAAGTTTATCTTTTTCTACATCATTCCATTGCAAAATGTCTATTATTTCTTCCTTCTCTATTTGTACTCCTCCTGAGTATGACTGAATACTTATGGTGTCCCTAACATTATTTACTTGTATATTTGTATATGTGCATACTCTAAGCCAAGATGATGGTGATAGTGAAATGGAGAGATGAATAATTTGATGCTTTTAGGATTTTGTGTAAGGAGTCCTGACATTTCAGAAATATGATTATGCGGCAGTGAAATCGACCTTTTGTTTTTTATTTTCCACCTCAGGAAAAATTATTAATTTAAAACTATATAGTTATCAACTTAACTGGAAAGATATATACTAACAAAACCTAACAGGCAAGTGTATTGTTGGGCTGGGTTTAGCTTTGGGAGGCTAAAACCATTTCAATAGCTAAAACTTCTATTATCGTCACTGAATTAATTTTCAACAGCTCTGGAGGATATATTAACACTGTAGACAGTAAATGATGTGTATTGTGAGACTTTGGTTATAGTCCAAACGTAGTTATTGAGTGGAAGTGTAGTTATTGAACAAAGATATTTCTTCTACCTATCTTCCAAAGAGATCAGTGGATATCTAACTTTTTTCTTGGTATGTATCAGTTATGTATAGTAATAGGTTTCATAAAGACATTTTGATATAAGCAGATCATGTATTTTAATCATATTCATTTCTATGTGAATGGCCTTTCGTTCTCTCCTCCCCTCTCCGATAGCTTCCTTTTCTCTCTCCAGTCTCATTTCTACTTTCACATTAGATATTTGATGTATAGTCTTTACATTGAGAAAGAGAGAGAGAGAGAGAGAGAGTGAGTGTATGTGTGTGAAGTGTAAGATCTGAGGTTCTCAGTAGGAAAAACATGGTATTTGACTTTCTGATTCTGAATTTTGCTTAATATGATGATCCTTAGTTGCATTTAGTTTCCTACATAGGACATTTCATTCTTATTTATAGCTAAATAGAATTAAAAAAACCAGCTCACCTGTTGATCTAAGGTTTCTATTACTATAAAAAAAAATGCCATGACCCAAAGCATCTATGTAAATGTTAAATTATGAATCACATACAAAAATATTTTATACATACAGTTCAATGTCAATTTTACTTCAAAGTGAGCTCTATCCACATGCTTTTCTTGCCTTTAGATAAATAGTTCTGGAATATACTTTTTAAACTCTTTGGTCTAAAAGGCTCACTCTGGCTACCTTTAGACATGTATTTTAGTATTTATCATGCTGTAGAAATCCTGTCTTGTAGTTGAACTAACTCTTCATTTTTGTTTCTTCCTTATAGTAGAAATAAAAAATAGTTACCAGTCTGCTTAAAGATGACTGCTAGGTTATTAGAGGCCTACATTCAACTAAAACAACTCTTGCTTGAATATAGCAGTTTCCAACTTGCAAACCACATATGTAATCTACCTGTGGCTAACCCGATACTGTTTAGTTTGAAATTCAAAATGGAGCAAAGGCTCTGTGCTTTTTATTTATAGCCTGTAATTTTATTGCCTTTAAAATAACTGAATAGTGTATTGATTTTAATCCAAGCATGTATATTTCTTTTAATTGAAAATGCTACTAAGATATATTGACAGTAGTGGAGTTTTATAAAAAAAATTGGGTTACAGAAGGAATTTAAAAATCAGTAGTTTCATTTGCCCCCTTAATTTTCCAATTTCCATTTCTCAAATTACTCAATGTTTTGTTAAAAGATGTTAGGAACTCTAAGCATGATAGATGACTAAGTTGAAGAACAAAGAAAGCTAAAAAGTGGTAAAGATGCCATGAAACAAATAGACTAATTAGAATATGACAGTTTGTAGGTAAAACCATTCTTTATCCATGATGTAAAATGTCAGTTCATTTGTCTATTCTTGATCTTAGAGCATAAGCTATTGGAGTTCTGTTCAGGAAATTCTCCCCTGTGCCCATATGTTCAAGGTTCTTCCCTAGTTTCCCTTCTATTAGTTTCAGTGTGTCTGGTTTTATGTGGAGATCCTTGATCCACTTGGAATTGAGCTTAGTGCAAGGAGATAAGAATGGGTCAATTTGCATTCTTCTGCATGTTGACCTCCAGCTGAGCCAGCACCATTTGTTGAAAAGGCTATCTTTTTTTCCACTGGATGGTTTTAGCTCCTTTGTAAAAGATCAAGTGACCATAGGAGTGTGGGTCTTCAATTCTGTTCCATTGATCTACATGCCTGTCACTGTACCAATACCATGCAGTTTTTAACACTATTGCTCTGTAGTACAGCTTGAGGTCCAGGATACTGATTCCCCCAGAGGTTCTTTTACTCTTGAGAATAGTTTTAGCTATTCTGGGTTTTCTGTTATTCCAGATGAATTTTTGAATTGCTCTTTCTAACTCTATGAAGAATTGAGTTGGGATTTTGATGGGGATTGCATTGAATCTGTATATTACTTTTGGTAAGATGCTCATTTTTACTATATTAATCCTGCCAATCCATGAGCATGGCAGATTTTTCCATCTTCTGAGGTCTTCTTCAATTTCTTTCTTCAGAGACTTGAAGTTCTTGTCATACAGATCTTTCACTTGTTTGGTTAGAGTCACGCCAAGATACTTTATATGGTTTGTGGCTATTGTGAAGGGTATCATTTCTCTTACTTCTTTCTCACCCTGCTTATCCTTTGAGTATAGGAAGGCTTCTGACTTGCTTGAGTTGATTTTATATCCGGCCACTTTGCTGAAGTTGTTTATCAGCTGTAGGAGTTCTCTGGTGGAGTTCTTTGGGTCGCTTATGTATACTATCATATCGTCTGCAAATAGTGATAGTTTGACTTCTTCCTTTCCTATTTGTATCCCTTTGACCTCTTTTTGTTGTCTAATTGCTCTAGCTAGAACTTCAAGTACTATATTGAAAAGATATGGAGAGAGAGGGCAGCCTTGTCTAGTCCCTGATTTTAGTGGGATTGCTTCAAGTTTCTCTCCATTTAGATTGATGCTGGCTACCGGTTTGCTGTAAATTGCTTTTACTATGTTTAGATATGGGCCTTGAATTCCTGATCTTTCCAAGACCTTTAGCATGAAAGGATGCTGAATTTTGTCAAATGCTTTCTCAGCATCTAATGAGATGACCATGTGGTTTTTTTTCTTTGAGATTGTTTATGTAGTGGATTACATTGATGGATTTCCTTATATTGAACCATCCCTGCATCCCTGGGATGAAGCCTACTTGATCGTAGTGAATGATCGTTTTGATGCGTTCTTGGATTCGGTTGGCAAGAATTTTATTGAGTATTTTTGCATCGATGTTCATAAGAGAGATTGGCCTGAGATTCTCTTTCTTTGTCGGATCTTCGTGTGCTTTTGGTATTAGTGTAATTGTGGCTTCATAGAACGAGTTGGGTACTGTTCCTTCTGTTTCTATTTTGTGGAACAGTTTGAAGAGTATTGGTGTTAGGTTTTCTTTGAAGGTCTGATAGAATTCTGCAGTAAAACCATCTGGACCTGTGCTTTTTTTGGTTGGAAGACTTCCAATGACAACTTCTATTTCTTCAGGGGTAATAGGACGGTTTAGATGGTCTATTTGATCCTGATTTAATTTTGGTATTTGGTATCTGTCAAGGAAATTGTCCATTTCCTCAGGAGTTTTTGCAAGTCAAAAGACACTGTCAAAAAGACAAAGCGGCAACCAACTAACTGGGAAATGATCTTTACCAACCTTACATTCGACAGAGGGCTAATATCCAAGATATACAAAGAACTCAAGAAGTTAAACTCCAGAGAGGCAAGTATCCCTATTAAAAAATGGGGTACAGAGCTAAACAAAGAGTTCTCACCTGAAGAATATCTAATGGCTGAGAAGCACCTAAAGAGATGTTCATCATCCTTAGTCATTAGGGAAATGCAAATCAAAACAACCCTGAGATTCCATCTCACACCAGTCAGGATGGCTAAGATCAAAAACACAGGAGACAACAGTTGTTGGAGAGGAATGGTAGAAAGAGGAACACTCCTCCACTGCTGGTGGAATTGCAAGCTGGTACAACCACTCTGGAAAGCAGTCTGGCGGTTCCTCCAAAAACTGGGCATGACACTCCCGGAGGATCCGGCTATACCACTCCTGGGCATGTACCCAGAGGCTTTACCTGCATGCAATAAGGACACATGCTCCACTATGTTCATAGCAGCCTTATTTATAATAGCCAGAAGCTGGAAAGAACCCAGATGTCCCTCAACGGAGGAATGGATACAGAAGATGTGCTATATCTACACAATGGAATACTACTCTGCAATTAAAAACAATGATTCACGAAATTCCTAGGCAAATGGTCAGAACTTGAAAATATCATCCTTAATGAGGTAACCCAATCACAAAAGAACACACATGGTATGCAGTCACTGATAAGGGGATATTAACCCAGAATCTCGGAATACCCTAGACACAATTCGCATATCAATAGATTTCTAAGAAGATGGAAGGAGAGACCCCTGGTCCTGGAAAGACTGGATGTAGGGGAATGCCAGGACAGAGAAACGAGAGGGGGTTGAATGGAGAAAAGAGGGAGGGAAGGGGGCTTATTGGACTTTCGGGGAGGGAGGAAACGGGAAAGGGGAAATGATTTGGAATGTAAATTAAAAAAAAAATTAAAATAAAATAAAAAAAAATGTCAGTTCACAGTCCATCATTCTTAATGCTGTTGGGACTTTCAACTTTGATCCTTTTAACTTTTCATCCACAGAAAGTGGAATTGAACTTGCCATCTCTCTATATGTCTGTTGTGCTTTGCCATTTTGCAATTATATCCTGTTTCATTTGTTTCTTAAAATGTTCATTTAATGTCTACTGACTATATTATAATTTATGTTTACTTTCAGAGGAATTATGCACGCTCTTAAAGATCATCAATAAATTAAAGAAACATAGTCATAACTGATCAAATTTCAACATTCAGTATAAATAAACTAAGGCTGCACTGTTATGTGATATTTAAACCTCTGTGTGTGTGTGTGTGTGTGTGTGTGTGTGTGTGTGTGTGTGTGTACATGCGTACGTAGTTGCTTATAAAGTTTGGAATTCTGAATCAAAGAATGGTGCTTCAGACTGGGGGAGAAGTAAATCTTTTATTTCATGATGCTTATCTAAAGTCTTGAGTCGGGTTTCCACTTTAAGAATGAAGTCATGTTTCAGAGTATGTCAGAGAAACAAGGCATACCATTTAGTTAATCATATAGTTCTCAGAGGGGATAGCTATCAAAAACTACATGATACAGCCTGGCCAAATGACCCAGTCTGGAGTCTTGTAATCACACTTTCGCTAAGAATCTGGGCTCTGTAACTCATGGCTTTGTTCAAGTCAGTTGTTAGCAAGGTTTCACTAACAATGAAACTAGTTTTTTAATGTGTTTTTAAAGAGGCATTGTCTGAAGTTTGGAGCTTTGTCCTCAATTTTAGCAAAACAATATACTACTTTTAGCCTCTTTGAAGGATAGAGTGATGGACTGAAAAAACATAAGACAAATAAAATTCATAGATTGTTCCTTTCCCTGTGTGTGTGTGTGTGTGTGTGTGTGTGTGTGTGTGTGTGTGTGTGTGTGTGTGTGTGTGTGTGTGATGAAGTGACTATGACCTTGAAGGGGGATGTGCACACTGACTGTTGTTAGAAAACACACAGAATCCTTTTTAACATTCCTTTGTCTTCCATGGTGACTTCATGATCTTTAGAGTAACTAAAGACTTTTCATCAGAAAGCCAACCTTTCACATTGTTCTCATGATACTGTGAAGCTGTCAGTTTACAATCTTTGCCAGTACGCATGAATATGTTCTATTGATTGCAGTTACTGTGATGGTAATGGGTCAGAAGTTATAACCGAGATCTGACAGTCTGATTCTTAAGAGTAAATTAAGAGAAACATTTGAAATCAACTGTGTTAATAGGATTTCTCTTGATTATAAGAACTTAATAGAAATGTTGCAGTGTCATAATGAAAAGAAGCTTACTATTTCATATTTAAGATATTTGAATTGAATCCTAAGTCATTTATGTTTCTGAAAACCATGAATTTTCATATTCTTTTAATGATAAATGCTATGTATTTAGAAAAATCAATATGAAATTTTAGCTTTAAAGAATTCATGAGGAGAAATATCATAAAATCTTGATATATTATATACAAAAGACAAATCCCTGATCATTTGTTTATATGCAGATGAGCTTGATTTAGACATAATTCCCTAACATCACCATGAATTTCCATCTGTGTAACCTTGGTGTTCTTAAGCAGCCTGCAGTTACCTCATGCTCTGGGCTATATTCACTCTGTATGTATGGAAACTGTGACTATCTTAACACTTGAATGATGATATGAATAACAATTGTTTGTTGATCTTATTCTCTGTCTCCCTGGATAACTTGCTGTCTGCAAAGACTGAATAAGTGGCAGAGAGCTTTTGTCATCCCTTATCCAAGCTGTACACTTGTAAGGAAGAGCAGGGATAATCGCCTCAATCTAATTAGGGGTTAAAAGAGGCCATGACTGTGATATGGCAGTAAGACACCTTACTGTAGCAATCCTGTTTGCATTAGAAAAATAAGGTTGTCATATTGATTATTCAAATTGGCGTGTATTGGCCAGACCTCAATGGCTTGTATTGCAGCTGAAGCACTTGAAGATCCCAGTTATTCACAAAAGACCTATGCCATAGCATATATTATATTGTGGCTTGTGTGCTAATTTGAAATTTTCAGGATGAAGGCCGAGTTTAATCAGGATATTTAAAGGTTAAACTAATCTTTAGAAACTGAAATTGAGTTTCTACCTTTGATAGCCTTGATTGTTTAATTTTAAATAAGTAATAATCTAGTGATATTTTAAGTGTCTAACTGAAGATATAATTGATATGTGTATTAATGTATTATTTAGAACCATTCTATCTGTAAGATGATGCTTGTGTTGTTGGTTAGATGCGATGAAATACAAAGGTAACTAATGGTAATGGTGTAATGATGTGATATGAATGAGACTTTATGTTTTAAAAATTATATACATCACCATTGGCTTGCTATGCTTTTTTATTTCTTAATTCTCTTTTAGTCAAAGTGTACTGTTTGTAGGTAGAGACAATTTCTTCTTCTCTTCTTTTTTCTGGCTCCAGAACTTTTTCCCTTATATTTCCTTTTCTTCTTTAGTGGTTTCTTTAGTTGGATATTCTGGTCCTTGGATATGTTCTTCACAATGAAAAAGATTTATGGTAGGAAATAGAAAAAGTCTTGGAAGATTTCTTATTTCACAAATCTTAAGTCACTTTCACTCAGTTGCCTTTGTTAACCAACCATAACTCCAGCTCAGTAGCTAGACTGGAATAACTTAGAACAAACTTTTAAATGAAGAGTTAGATTGATACTGCCCAATAGTAGTAATTCATGACATATGGTTTGCTCTTTGCTTTTTCTTTTATGAGTATCATCTAGATACTTAGAGTCACCATTTCTTTAGTACTGTGAAACAAATCAGTCATGGTTTCTGTTGTTTAATTTGGAGTATGCTGATGAAGAACCCTTTTCACATTGGCTCCTTTGTTCCTTTTATAGGACTCTACTAATTTAATAATGATTTTTCTCCCCTCTGTCTCAGTGTAAAATTAAATAATTTGTTTTCAGAGCCTGGAATCAGCTATATTTCCAAACAGTTCTAATTCAGTTTCATCCAAAGTTGTTTTGGGGAACAAATAAAGGAATGTCATTGTTTTGTGTCAGTGCACAGTATTAGTAAACATACTGTGGTGTTTCATTGAATCTAAATCATTGTTATATGTTAGAATAGAATATAAAATATGCATCTTATCATATATGAATTATGATATATTCAATGATGAGAGTTCAGATTAACATTTTAAATTGAAATTTACTGACTTTAAGATTGAGTTTTATACATATCTTCTATTTTAATGTCTGTATTTCTAATATTAAAGTACTGTATTTGCTTTAGTATGCAGAAAGTGATTTTTAATAATCAATAATTTGTGCAAAAATATAAACAGAATTTTTCATGTGGAAAGTTGGGTAACTGGTTCTCTATACAGATAAGCTAGAGGAGCCTGGGGTTGGGGGGAGGGGTTAAACATTTTCATAAAGCAATAGAACAAAACAAAATAATAAAGAGCTCGAAGTTACATTTTACAAAAGAAAATGGAATAGTCTGTCAAATGCCAATACATTTTGAAATTGACAATATTGTGAGAGAGTCACAGCAAAGGCCCTGAGCGTTCACAGGGAATAGCAAAAGTTATGTTAAATACACCCATAGCGTCACTGAGAATAAAAGGTCCTGCTCTACATACAAAAGCAATTTTCCATAAGAATAACTCCCTTTTAGAAACTTACCCAAAAGTTGCATATGTCTTATTATAAGGATACAGTATAATTCAGTATTGAGAAAACTACAAATAGAATTAACAAATAGTAGCAACAGTGTTCCAACACTACTAGTAATGCCTATTCTTCTCCATGTCAGTTCATTTTGACAATATAACTTGGAGTTAAGATCTAGAGTATTTCATTGATTTAAAGAAATAAAAGGTATGTCTTTATCAAGATGTAATTTACATGTGGTTAAAAACACAGAGCCTAGAATTGCCTCAATTTAAACAAATATAATCATATATGAAACCTAGTCATATCTCTTATAAACATGTCCTAGCCATCCTTTGCAGTCAGCCCTTCCCAACCACTGTTCTGATTTTGTTTACACTACATTAGTTTTGGAATATCATGCTATTTTTGAAATTCCATTGCATGCATCGGTAGCTTGTTCCTCTTACTGATGACAGATAACTTATTATATAAATAAACCCAAATCATTTCCTCTTAAAGAATGCCTAGTCTGTATTTGTTTGTTTGTATGCTTTTTACCTTGGGGGCTACTACAAATAAGTTTATTGTGGTCTTTCTTCTAAAAATCTTTGTGGAGATAAGCTCTTTATCTCTCAGGTGACTGTCTATAGGGGCTTTTGGCCACTAAGAATAAAGATGGTATGGGCATTTGTATGCATATCTCTAGAGGATCTTGTTTTTTATTATTTGAAAAATATCAAGTGTACATGTGAGGGTGGGACTGTAGCTCTTTTTGGTGGGAATTAATATCTGTAAAACCACAAAGCCACTGCCACATTCATCAAAAAATACTATTACAGGTAATATCACTTATTGTTCCTTACAGTGATAGTGGGTGAGTTCAATACCCCCACATTTGCTGATTAGACAGGTCATCCAGACAAAAACTAAAGAGGAAAATGCTGAAGTAAAATAATGTCATAAATAAAATGGTATAGCACACATCTAAAGAACATTTTATCTAAACACAGAAGAATGTACTTTGTTCTGAGTCATGGAACTTTTTCCAGAATAGAACACATATTGGAGAGGTCTAATTAGTAACTTAGCAACACACTTGAAAACTCTAGAACAAGAAAATATAACAACATAAAAGAATAGACAGCAAGAAATATTCAAATTCAGGGTTGAAATCAATGAAATATGGAGAGTTGGCTTTTTGATTGTGGTTCGTTTTCATCGTGCTTGAAACCTAGGGGAAAAATGGATGAATTTCTTCATATATATGACATGCCAAAATTAAAGCAGGATCAGACAAGCAATTTAATAGACTCCAAACTACCAGTGAAATAAAAACAGCAATTAAAAGTCTTCTAATAAAAAAAATGTGCAGGGCCATATGGACTAAGCACAGGATTTTGCTGGACTGTCCGAGAAAAATTAACACCAAGACTCCTCAAATTATTCTGCAACTGAAGACTGAAGGATCATTTTCTAATTCATTTTTATGAGGTCAACATTACTCTGATTCCTAAACCACACAAAGAAAGAAAATTGTAGACCAATATTCCTTATGCTCATAGATGCAGAAATTCTCAATAAAATACTTAGAGACTGGATCCAAAGACACATCAAAAAAGATTACCTACTATGATCAACTTAGCTTCATCTCAGAGTGGTAGGGATGTTTGAATATATGACAGTAGATAAATATAATTCACCATATAAACAGACTGAAAGACAAAATCCACATGATTATTTCATTAGATAGAGAAAATGCTTTGACAAAATTCAACATCTTTTCAAGAGAAAAGCCTGGAGAGACTGAGAATGTAGGAAAATACCTCAATGTCCTTATAATAAAGGTAATTTACAGTGAGCCTACAGCCAGCATCAACTGAAAAAGAGAGAAACTCAAACTATTTCCACTAAAATAAGGAAAAAAGACAATTGTCACTCTCTCCATACCTATTCAATATAGCACTTAAAGCCTTAGCTAGAACAATAAGACAGCTGAAGGAGATCAAGGGGGATACAAATTGGAAAGAAAGAAGTCAAGGAATCTTTCTCTGCAGATGATATGATTTTAAACAGAAATGGCCCTAAAAACTCTACCAGGAATTTTCAATAGATGATAAATACTTGGAGCAAAGTAGCATGATTCAAAATTAATATAAAAAAATTAGTAGCCTTAAATACCAATGACAAATACACTGAGAAAGACATCAAAGAAACAATACCTTTTACAATAGCTTGAAAAGTAAAATATTTTGGGATAACTCTGACACTGAAGGTGAAAAACTGGTATAATAAATACTTTAGGATATTGAAGAAGACACCAGAAAATGGAAAGATCTCCCATTCTCATGGATTAATATTTGTAAAAATGGTTTAATATTGTAAAAATGGCCACTCTAGCAAAAGCAATACACGAGTTCAATGCAGTCCCCATCAAACTTCCAACACAATTCTTCAGAAGAGATGGAAAAGCAATTTTCCACATGATATGGAAATAAAAACTCAGCATAGCTAAAATAGTTGTGGTGGTGGTGGTAGTAGTTGCACTATAGTAGTAGTAGGAGTTGTCATAGTAGTCATCATAGTAGTAGTCGTAGTCAGAGTAGTAGTATAGTCGTAGTAGTAATAATAGTAGTAGTACTAGTAGCAGCAGCAGTATTATAAAAGAACTGCTGGAGGTATCACCATTCCAGGATTCTATTTGTACTACAGAACTATAGTAATAAAAATGACTTAGTATTGTATGATGGTTAGAGTGAAAATAGCCATTTTAAGCTTATAGGCAATATTTGAAAGGATTAAGATTTGTGGACTTGTTGAAGTAGTTGTCACCTTGTTAAAGGCAGTTTGCCACTGGGGAAGGACTTTGAAGCTTCAACTGCTCTCTCTCTCTCCCTCCCTCCCTCCCTCCCTCCTTCCCTCCCTCCCTCCCTCTCCCTCCCCCCCTCCCTCCTTCCCTCCCTCCCTCCCTCTCCCTCCCCCCCTCCCTCCTTCCCTCCCTCCCTCCCTCTCCCTCCCTCCCTCTCTCCCTCCCTCCCCCACACATGCTGATGCAGATATAGAACTCTCAGCAACCTTTCCAGCATATTGCCTGTCTTGAATGCTAACATGCTTCCTAAAACTATAAGCCAGCTCCGATTAAGCATTTGCCTTTATAAGTGTTGTCAAGGTCATGGTGTCTCTTCACAGCAACAGAACATTGACTATTACATATAAGCATAAAAAAACAGACAAGTTTATTGATGGAATAGTATTGAGGACCCAGATATAAGCATGGACCCCTGATTTTTGACAAAGAAGCTAAAATTATGCTCTGGAAAAGATCAGCATATCCTGTAGATACTACAAATGGTACTTGTCAAACCGAATGGCTGCATGTAGAAGAATCCAAATAGATCCATACTTATCACACTGCGTAAAACTCAACTCTAAATGGAAGAAGGTCCTCAACAAAGACCACATACCCTGAATCTGATAGAAAAAGTGAGAATAGGTTCAAACTCAGTGATCCAGGAAGACCTTTCTGAACAGGGCACTAATAACACAGGTGCACAGATCAGCAGTCATGGAACCCTGTGAAGCTCAAAAGCTCAGTCCAGCAGAGAATGCCATCATTAGGCAAAACAAGCCTACAGAATGGAAAAAGTCTTGACCTATTATAAATCTGGTAGAATGATAGTACCTAAAATATATAAAGAACTAAAAAACTAAAACTGGACATCAAGAGAACAAAAATCTTAATTAAAAGATATGGGATACAGAACAAAGTAGAGTGCTCTCAAAAGGTGAAGCAACAAATGGCTGAGAAACACTTAAATGTTTAACATGCTTAGCCAAAGGGAAATGGTAATTAAAACTTTCTTGAGATTCATTTTTTTCCCAGTCAGAATTACCCAAGATCAATTCCACATTCCCGCCAATATGTGCTGTCACCTGAGTTTTTGATCTTAGCCATTCTGATTGGTGTGAGGTGGAATCTCACGGTTTTGATTTGCGTTTCCCTGATGACTAAGAATGTCAAACATTTCTTTAAGTGCTTCTCAGCCTTTCGAGATCCCTCTGTTGTGAGTTCTCTGTTTAGTTCTCTACCCCATTTTTTATGGGTTGTTTGGTTTTTTGGAGGCTAGCTTGAGTTCTTTATATATTTTGGATAATAGCCTTCTATTGGATGTGGGGTTAGTGAGGGTTTTTTTTTTTCCAATCTGTAGGTTGCTGATTTGTCTTTTTGACTGTATCTTTTGCCTTACAGAAGCTTTTCACTTTCATGAGGTCCCATTTATCAATTCTTGTTCTTCAAGCCTGAGCCATTGATGTTCTGTTTAGGAACTCCCCTTCCCTCCTCCCCTGCCCATACCAGTAAGTTCGAGGCTCTTCCCCACTATTAGATTCAGTGTGTCTGGTTTTATGTTGAGGTCCTTGATCCACTTAGACTTGTTTTTCATTATGTACCAGTTTTTTCAAGATAATATGGTCATTAGTTTGAATTTTCATAAGTTGATTTGTCATTTTCTCCGCCTATTTTTGATATATCTTTTTTCTCTTTAATTTTGCTTGCTTTCATTTGGTAGTCTTTGAAGTCTATTATTATTAGGTACATGAATGCTTATAATTGTAATAATTTCCTGTACAACCTATATATTCTTAGAAAATTACCTTGTTCATTTTTTAAGACCTGTTTTCTTAAAATCTCTTTTGTCCCTTGACCTATTCCAGTTTTCTTATGTACAGATTATATGGTACATTGCTTTCTGCCTTTTGCATTCATATATAATATATATATTTATATATATGTGCATATATATAAACACATATATGTTTGAATGTTTATAGACATTCTTGGTAAAATGTTTAAAAACATTTTAATTCTATGCATTCTTTAATTAGACCCCTTAGTTAATTTTGATGTAATAAATTATTAAAATATCTATATTGCTGTATCATTCAGCTTAGATTTTGCTCTATCATATGTTTCCTGCTTCTCTTTCCTGCTCTTCTTTTTACTCCTTTTCATTACCTTTTCATAGCATATCTTAAAGGTTCTTAATATAAAACAGCATTGCCTTGAGTGTCATCACTCAGGCACTGCTCTAGCAATTATGGTGGCCTTGAGGCGCCGGCGCACCTTTTTGTTTATTCAGTTCTGCTTTATCACTTCGTTCTTCTTGTTCCTAGTAGAAGGATCTTTATGTCATCTTGATATTTTAATGATAGTGTCAATAGAAATGTAGCTTTTGGTTGACAATTGGGCTTTTGCCATCAGTCAGAATGTGTTGTTTAAATATCTCTCTCGTAGTTCCTGCATCCCGGCTAGATGCAATAATAACTTATCTTTCATTTTTTTCCCTTTTCTTTCTTGTTTTGTTCCAGTTTGAAATTTTATCTTCATTTTTTTATTCATACAATTTCATTTCTTTAAGATGCAATTTATGTTTTAATCTAGTTTTTTCAGTTGCACTGTTTTCCCTTCAGTGTTGAGACAGTTGCTATGAAGGACTCAACTTAAGAAAAGAGTCATGCCTGGCTCCGCTAGGTTAACACTCGCTGTTTTCTTGTATGTATCTCTAGTGTCTTTGATGTGTAAGCGACGACGACAAGCACTAAAAACCTCATGATGTTTTCTTTGGGGCTTTAATTGGGTATTTCTCCTCACCTGAACCTAGAGAGTTCTCCTTGTCTGGGAGTAGTATTGCGTATTTCTGCACTGGTAAGGATCTCCACCACACCATCTCTAGGCTGACTTCTAGGGTAGCCTCTTCTTTGATCCTTTGCAAGTTCATTATCAGCAAAGAATTGGCCTTGAATTTGAGATCGCTGAGTTGCTTCAGTGATCAGTCTTTGATTTTCAGATGTTCTACTTGTGGGTGATCAGTTTTCAGGTACTTGAGGCTACTCTGCATCAAAATCAGTCTTTTGTATACTGTACAGTTTCCTCTTTTGATTGTGTGTACGCATGCATGCGTGCATGCGTGCGTGCGTGCGTGTGTGTGTGTGTGTGTGTGTGTGTGTGTTCTATGTCTTTTGACTTTCTGCCATTAACTTCACAGTTTCAGAGACAATCTTAATTTTAATTTAATGCTGCATTAATATAAGCTCTTTTTAGTACAAATACAACTAACAATTGAATATTTTTTCTTAATACTGAGGTTTAATTTTTACTCAATATAAATAGTTTCAAAATGTTTGACTTATTAATTCATTAATCAAAATTTTTACTAAAGACCATTTTGGTTTCTCACCTCCAATAGATTTTTACTTACTAAATGTTTCTGTAGTCACTCGGTCAGATTTCTGTACTAATATTGTGAGTTTGTTTTAGGAGTTTACAATAAAAGATTGGTGTCTCTATTATTGGGATATCAATTTTTCTGTGGTAGGGGTTCTTCAGTGCTGAAATTTCATTTTCTCAAAGCAGAATAATTTCTTTAAGTTTGTTACCTGAGTATAAAAATAGTATATGATCATTATGAAATTACATGTGAATTGTAGAGCAGTTAAAAGCAAAGACAATAGAAGACTTGTTTACATTCTAGTATTTTAATAGAGTATTCTCTTCATACTTTTAGAAAATTGACTTTACACTGTATAAATTACCTATATATCACTTAAATATATTGTGAACCTTTTCGTGTTATAAAACATGCTATAAAATATTTTTCGGTGAGTACAGAACATATGACTATAGACAATTTTTCTCAGGTATATGCTGAATATGATCTTTAAAGTGAATATTCTTTTATTCAGTTTACCATTCGGTTCTTCACTCAGACTTAAACAGAACTCAGAAACCATTATGCTAGTAACACTATAGTATGCAGTAGTTTTACAAATTTGATACATATATATGTGTTATTCTTTTATTTTTAATAAATAGGTTCATTAGACTAAGTTAAATGTAAGACTATGGTAATTCATCTACATACTCAACAACTTTGTCTGAAGCTAGTCATTTCCCCATAACCACCTTGAAAGAATGATGAAATTTTAAGGAAAGTTTTATTACTTTTCTAGCAGTCATAATAATAACTAAAGCATTTTGGCTTTTATTTTTTACTTGTATAATATAGTAGTTTGAGTATCTTAACACATCCAGCCATTCATAGTGATGAACTTCCAATTACTTTGCTTTTATTATTCAATAAAGTCCTAATCACTTTGCATTTATTATTTATTCATCTATTTAACAATACTTTAATTTTTTATGAATGCTTTCTAAATTATCAACATTAATGACTGATTTGTTTTAGGTATGATCAAATATTCAGACATGTGTCTAAATTATGTAAATGGTTTCATTAATTTTCTTTAAAATTTATTTTTTTATGTACATAAGTGTTTTGTTTGCAAGTATGTATGTACACCTCGTGTATGCAGTGCTCAGAGAGACCAGAAGATGGTCCTGGATGTCCTATAGCTGGAGTTGAAGATTGTGAGTCTTTATGTGAGTGCTGGCAAGCAAACTTAGTCCTCTGAAAGGGCAGAAAGTGCTCTTAACCACACAGCCATCTTTTCAGCCTCAGTTTATGTGGGGAATTAATTTGTGATCCAGAGTCAGTTTGCTGTTTTATCACATTAAATTTTGGAAGTATTTGAAATGGTCTCTTCTGCATGTTAATTAAGTTTACCCCCTTCTTCCTTACTCACTTGCTGATGAATCGTTTTGCCCTACTATCATGCTTTTTAGGTTTTTGTTGTAGTTTGTGTTGAGTAAAGAGATTCCTTATCTATGCTAAGAAGTTACTTTCATGAAATACCTTTTTCATTTCTTCTGATACTTTGAAGATGTGTGGACAAGAACAAAATGTCTTAGTTTTTAATGTAATATATGAATAATTGTTTTAACTGAGGAAGTTAAAAGAAACCAGTTTTGGAAATTTTAGATCATTTAGTCAAATTTTAGTTCATTTAGTTAAATATATAGCAATTCAAATAAATGCTTTTGCTTCAATAAGTATGTATATTGTATGGTACTGGTAATTGGAATGTTCTATTATATTTATTTGAGATATAGTATAAAATTTATGTCAGAAGATACTTCCTGGAGTAGATATTCACATACTGAAAGATTGTACAGCACTTTGCTTATCACATTTCAAAACCATAGATTTAATTTACAAATGCAGATTTCTACAATTATAAGTTGCACTTGTTGGGCTAGAGGTCTAGCTGCATGGTAGAAGTTGTGCTTACCATGCCTGAGGCTTGCACCATCTTTCCCAAACTGCATGTGCATGAACATGTGATCTGGTAGATCAGCATACATACTAATGTAATTCAGAACATAGGATTGCTTGGTGTCATTCATGTCAACTCTTGATTGGGCTTTTCTGCTAGAGATTTGCTGATCCTCAGATACCCTTCATTGCTGTTACAGTTGTTGATGTTTAGGTGAAACGTCCTCCTCCCTCCTTCCTTTGTGCCTTTGCTTGTTTAGAGCTAACCCCAGGGATCTAGTGAGGAAGGAGGCTGCAGCTGGACAGCTTGAAGCTGAGAGATGGGATGTTTCCATCTCTTGAGTTAACTATAGTCATGAAACAAAATGAAAACATAGGTTCCCTAATGATAAGGGACCCTAGTGTTTGCCCAGTGTAGTAACCACTAAGAATTGTGGTCTGTAGGTAGCTTTGTGTCTGCAAGGTTTTTTTTAGGAGTTTCTACTGTTGTTCCCAAAATTACACATTGTAATCATGTGTTTCACTCATAATTTATTAAGCATACTATACCCCTACCTACTTTCATAATATATTTAACTTGTTACTGGAGCTGTAATATTTGGTGTACTGATTGCTACTATGAGTTTATAACACCATATCACATAAACTTTTCTTAATTTAACAGATTAAATACAAGACATTTATGCTTTAAGTTTATTGGTTTTTAAATAGAGCTTCAGTTTTATAAGCGCTTTATAGACATATTTACTATAATTTGTTTGCAAGGTAACATTTTAGGCCAAGTATTAATTTAAAATATAAATAATCAAGTCTATCTAATACTGTGAGACTTTTTAAATCATTTATTTATTTAACTGCATCATTTTATTGTTTTAAGAATAAGGGTAGTTTTTACCTTTTCAAGGACCGATGAGTAATGAAAGAGAACTTGGAAAGTGGAAGAACCTAATTTTCTACAGAAAGCTGTCTAGTTTATTGTTGAAATTAATATCATCCAATTTTTAAAATTTCAGTTCATAGTCTTTTTAGTCCTATTCAGCTTTTTGGTTTCTTAAAACCTTTTTTACAATATAAAGTAATTAGTGATTTTACAAGAATTTTTTTAAAGCTTGAATTACGAGGTTTAAAAATCTGTTTTTGTCTCCAAGATGAAAAATTTCATAAAAAGAGAAGAAAATATTCAATAAAAATATATTGTTGGTTATATATTAATTATAGTTCTTCATAAATACTGATTAAAAGAATGATCAGAAGTTGTGATATAGTAGAACTATACGGCAATGCTATTTCCTGAATTGAGGGAGTAAAGATTGATGCCATTGCACAGTAGTCCTCAATAATACATACTGATTCTTAAACAGATGGTGCCCATAATTTTATGCTTTGACACTGTGAATTTTGTAGATTTAGGTCAACAGAGGCAGAAGTAGGGAAGAGATTTGACGTTTTGTTTGTTTGTTTGTTTTTCTATCCTAGAGAGTACTTTGAAGAAAAGCTACTTGTGTATTGTAATAACTATATTTAAAACCTTAAACTGTTTTGCTTTGCTTTATTTTATAAATATTTTAAATAAATTTCAAAACAATTATAACTACATTTATTGTTATAACTGCATTTATTCATGGAAATAAATTAAACTAAGAAATACTAAAATCTTTTAAATAGGTTTTGATTTAAAATTTTTTTTACTAAGCACTTAGCTGTAATTCATTGTCATTGAACTAGGATTGATCCTGCAAGGCGTGTGTGTGTGTGTGTGTGTGTGTGTGTCCTTTTAAGAGTGTGATAAATACAGTAAATACCACAGGAGGTAAGTATGAAATTTTAAGTACCCACACTTTACTCTAAATATAAGATAGCAGTAAACAATTCATTTGAGTTATAATAAGATGGTTAGAAGCCTTTTTGATAGGATAGTGCTACATTTGCATGCCATCATTTTAATAGAGAATTTTTGTTTTATGCACTTTGATAATTTAAAAAATGAAACTCATTTTGCACTTTTCTCATATGCCATTTTTTAAAAACAGATTAAGGGCCTAAAGGAATAGAGGAAGCGAATGGACACTGATGGTTCAAAATATCTCATTTTTGCCTAAAAGCAAGTACTGGCAGATAAATGCCCATAAAGGGATTTCTTTCTTAAGCCCCATGGATTTTTTTCCCCCACAACTTTTTGTGTGAGTTAGAAATGAAAACCATTCATCTAGTGCCCCAAAGAACGGCCTTATTGAATGGAATAACAGTGTAATGTACCATTGAAGGCAGGATTGAAAGTGATTATCTTGTTAACTCTTGACAGTTACCGCCAGCTTGAAATGGAACCGGCAGGCTTGATTTGCAAATGAATTAGAGCTTTTTCATTTTGTGCCAGGATCATCTTTTTATATTCTGATATGACAGATGCTATGTTCCAGGCTTTTGTTTTTCTTCAGTTTTATACTTGCAAATAAAAAACAAAAGATTATGATAGTTTTATTTGCATTCTTCTCTTGGAGTTTATTCTTTTGGTAAAGTTTTTAATTTTATACTTTGCAAAAATTTGTTGAAGATTTCTGTTTTTGCTACAATTAAATTTAATAATTTTAAATACTGTAGTAATTGGGTAAGAAGAAAATTTTTCAGGAATAGAAAATTTGTTTCATAAAGGAATATTTCAATTAGCAAAACTTTGGACTAACTTTTGTAGAAATAGAGTGTTTTTTTTGGTTTTTTTTGTTTTTTTTTTGGTAGGGGAGGCGATGATTTGAGATAAGGTGCAGCCGGTTGGGATGTTTCAAGAGCCAAACAAGACCTCTCCACCTGCCCAGACTCATCAGCTCTCTCCCATTTGCTACCCCATCCCCTCTTCACATGTCTTTTGAACAGAAGGGGTAACACTGGAAGCAGTGTTCTCCTGGACTAATGAAGTCTTTGCTACGTGTAGACACATGGCAACCTTAATGGCTACAAATAGTAGGTTGTGAAAACCTGTGTTTTTTTTATGCTGAGAAAGCAATGGTTAGACTTCTCCATTCTTTTATCTTTTTGTCCTTTTTGGGTACTGGGGAATGAGCCCAGGGCAAGTGTCCTTACTACTAAGCTTGAGTTCAGCCCCATTGATAAAATGTGCCTGTGTGTATTTCTGAAATCATGTAAATTGTACATGCTGGTATTAGTATATTCTTAATTTTTTAGTTTTAATCTGGAACCACTTTAACTAATCGAAAAATATTATTGGTGGTTTAATATAGTTAAAACATGACTATTTCATTTAATAGTAAATGTTCAAAGGAGCAACACCAAAAAAGACTAAAGAGAGGGGGGAAGAAAGCAAGAAACATGTTGTCCCTCTGTATCTCCTGGAGATTGGTCTAGGACACCAAAATTGATATATGCTCAGTTCCCCAATGTAAAGTAGTTTGATATAATGGATGCATAAAACAGATATGTATCTTCCCACATCCTTTATATCAGCCCAGAATACTTGAAAGACCTAATACAGTGTAGGTGGTGTTTTATTGTTGTTGTTTTTACTATTTTTTCTTTTTTGTTTGTTTGTTTATTTTATTTTCTATATTCTTTATTCTTTATTTACATTCCAAATGATTTTCCCTTTCCCGGTTCTCCCCTCCCCAAAAGTCCCATAAGCCCTCTTCCCTCCCCGTGTTCCCCATTCAACCCCCTCTCGATTCTCTGTCCTGGTATTCCCCTACACTGCTGTAATGAGTCTTTCCAGGACCGGAATCCTCTCCTTCCTTCTTCTTGGGAGTCAATGGATATGTGAATTGTGTTTTGGGTATTATGAGCTTCTGGGCTAATATCCAGTTATCAGTGACTGCATACCATATGTCTTCTTTTGTGATTGGGTTACCTCACTTAGGATGATATTTTCCAGTTCCAAAAATTTGCCTAAGAATTTCATGAATTCATTGTTTTTAATAGCTGAGTAGTACTCCATTGTGTAAATATACCACATTTTCTGTATCCATACTTCTGTTGAGGGACATCTGTGTTCTTTCCAGCTTCTGGCTATTATAAATAAGGCTGCTATGAACATAGTGGAGCATGTGTCCTTATTGCATGCTGGGGAGTCCTCTGGGTATATGCCCAGGAATGGTATAACAGGGTCCTCCAGAAGTGTCATGCCCAGTTTTCTGAGGAACTGCCAGACTGATTTCCAGAGTGGTTAAAAAAAATCGACAAGCCGGGCAGTGGTGGCGCACGCCTTTAATCCCAGCACTTGGGAGGCAGAGGCAGGAGGATTTCTGAGTTCGAGGCCAGCCTGGTCTACAAAGTAAGTTCCAGGACAGCCAGGGCTACACAGAGAAACCCTGTCTCGAAAAACCAAAAACCAAAAAAAAAAAAAAAAAATCTACACAAGGATGTTCCCCCACCTCCACCAGACCTCCCCATTCCCTGTTGTCCCAAGTCTCTAGAGAGTTAGGTGCATCATCTCTGCCTGAACCCAGACCCAGAAGTCCTCTGCTGTATATGTGTTGGGGGTCTCATATCAGCTGGTGTATGCTGCCTAGTTGGTGGTCCAGTGAGAGATCTTGAGGGTCCAGGTTAGTTGAGACTACTGGTCTTCCTCTAGGGCCACCCTCCTCCTCCGCTTCTTTCAGCTTTTTCCTAATTCAACTACAGGGGTCACCAGCTTTTGTCCATTGGTTAAGTGTAAACATCTACATCTGACTCTTTGAGCTGCTTGTTGGGTCTTTCGGGGAGCAGTCATGATAGACCCCTTTCTGTGAGCACAACATAGCATCAGTAGCAGTGTCAGCCCTTGAGCTAGATCCCAATTTGGGCCTGTTGCTGGACCTCCTTTTCCTCAGGCTCTTCTCCATTTTTGTCCCTACAGTTCATTCAGACAGAAACAGTTCTGGGTCAGAGTTTTGGACTATGGGATGGCAACCCCATCTCTCCACTTGATACCTGTCCTTCTACTGGAAGTTCCCTCTTCCCACTGTAGGGCATTTCATCTAAGGTCCCTCCCTTTGAGTCCTGAGAGTCTCTCACCTCCCAGGTCTCTGGTACATTCTAGAGGGTCCCCCTACCTCCTGAGGTTGCCTGTTTTCATTCTTATGTTCGCCCTGTTTAAATAGTTGCCATACTGTATTGTTTAGACAGTAATTACAAGGAAGATGTTCATGCGTCATTAATACAGTTGCAGTTACTGTTTTCCAATATTTTCTGCCTCTGGTTGGTTAAATCTGCCATTTGGAACCTTTGGATACGGAAGTCATGGATATAAAACCTAAAAATAAAATGAATAATGTGTATGTGTGTGTGTGTGTGTGTGTGTGTGTGTGTGTGTGTACTTATACATTTCATTTTATTTTTGAGTTATAAGTTACATGACTTGTTTATTGGTTGTGGATTTGAAGTTTCAGATACTGTGATCCTATTTTGATTGTTCTTTGTGATAGTTCCTGATTTTCTTTGTACTTATTATTGGCTTTTTAAAATTTCATGAAATATATTTTGATCATTCTTTCCCTCCTTCACTCCGCCTCAGTTGTTCTCAACTCCCACCCAACTTCATGTTCTTTTTCTCTTAACAATAAAAATCTAAACAAATTTTAAAAACCCAAGTGACAAAAAATACTAAAACAAAACAACAGAAAACAAAAGCACACAAAACACATGGAGCACTGAAGAAGGGCAGTTGCGTGGAAGCCAGTGAAGCAAGCAACCCTGCCCTGGCTGAGATTTCGTCTTCCCATTATTTTATCTATAGGTATTTGTAGTATTTTATTTTCTTAAATGTTAGTCAAATATCAACTACTTAAACCACTGGTACCCAGTGATTAGTAGCTAATCATGTGTTTGCAGGCCAGTTTTTTTCCTGCCTATAAACTCCATAGGACACACACCACTTTTTTACCTTGATAACATCTCATACAACAGTCTAGCCCCTGGGTAGTGCCTAGCAAAACAGACTTTGAGTAAGAAATTTCTCTAGGATTCTAAACCACAACAGCTTCAGTGCGAAGACACGTAAAACATTTGAACATGATAATAATGTAGCTTTCTTTTTTATGAGATTATGACTTGCTACTTGGGTAGATGGTTGGGAAAATAAAGGTAAAATTCGAGGAAAGTAATTACAAGAGAATTAAGTAAGACTAGACTAAGAGTTAGGACTATTGGAGTAGGGTACTGGTCATTGTCATGGTAGAGCTAGTATCTGTGGCTATAGAAAGCCATGATCAGTAGGACATAGTGACACACTTTTTATTCAGGGAGAGAGGAGAGGAAGTAGTCGATTTCTGGGCTATGGTCTTCAGCATCCGGTGAGGTTTGATATGTTTCTGAAATAGAAAATACTAGGAAGAATGAGGTTTGAAGAAGGAGCTCAAGAATTCCAGTTTTGGGCCAATTAGAACTTTTTGTTTTTATGTTTTGAAACCTACAAAAAAGGATGTCAAATAGGCAACTGGATCAATGGATCAACATCTTGAACTTCTGAGTGACATGTGTTTTTGTCACAGGGTAACGTAGATCAGGATAAAGCATAGCATAAGAAAAATGAGCCGTGTGAAACCCTGATTTTCTGCAGTTGCACAGAGGAGCTGCAGCCAACACTGAACACTGAACATAGGTTTGTTTGTTTAATTTTAGAAGGTGTAGGAAAACCAAATGATGTAATCTCAAAGAAGATAAAGAGGGAGCATTGGATAGAATAGCAGACTGTGTTCCTAAGCTAGAAGGTTTTACTGGTGAGGGATGTTAAATACACTTTCAATTCGAAATAGGATATTTTTAGTTTATGACCAGTTTACCGAAAAGTAACCTACTAGAAGTTAAAGAAAATGTATATGTGCATCTCTAATTCTGCCATTTCTTTAAAATTTCGCTGAGCTTTTTAGAAAAAGTTATTTGACTTGAAGTTTAAAATTATCTATTTGAATATATCCTGTGTGTATATAAAATACACATGTTAATAAACTTATGTTTCTTTTTTAAGAACTCATGAAAGTTAAAAGAAAAATTATCTTCTTTCCCTACAACATAAAGCATGTTAATACTCTTAGAATTATTGATGAGTGAATACAATTGTCTCTGAGTCACACTTGAAGACCATTTCACTGTCTTTGTTGCAATGCTCTATATATAGCTAATAACTTTATAGTAAAATGGTTTTAGAAGAAGAATCCACTAAATTTTGGTTCCAGAGGCAAAGTGATAGAACTCACTAATCATATTGTCATTTTTGGCTTGACTAAGAGTGTGAGTGTCTGCTAATAATCTGCAATCCCGATTTAGTGAATGGTCGATAGTAATATCAGTAAGACATATAGTATAATTGATTTAATTAACTTTTATATCTCACATTCTAAGAATTTTTATCTTTGAAAGTAGAAGTAAAAACATTTTCTGATAAAATTGAAGATTTACATGGAAAATATTTCTGATAAAATTGAAAAAATATATGGAAAAACATTAAAATTGAAGATTATCATGGAAAATTATACTTAGGAATATTTTAATTCCTACCAATTTATCTGTATACATTTCTTCAATTTTATAAGATGTTTTCCATGTAAATCCTCAATTTTATCAGAAAATGTTTTTAACTTCTACTTTCAATCAACTTAGGAATATTTTTATGCCTGCCATCTTATCTGTATAATTGTTCATGAAATAGTTTTAACGTGTTTTTCTACATATTTCTTGAGTTTTAACAGAAATATTTTCCTTGTAGATTTTCAATTTTATCAGAAAATGTTTATAATTCCACTTTCCATCAACTTAGGGATATTTTTATGCCAACAATTTTATCTGCATAATTTTTCCAATTTTTCCATGAAATAGTCAGTCTTAACAAGTTTTTCTATATATTTCTTCAATTTTATCAAAGATATTTTCCATGTATATTTACACAATGGAATACTACAGCAATTAAAAACAATGAATTCATGAAATTCTTAGGCAAATGGGGAACAGGGGGAGGGAAGAGGGCTTATGGGACTTTCGAGGAGGGGGGAACCGGGAAAGGGCAAATCATTTGGAATGTAAATAAAGAATATAGAAAATAAAAATAATAATAATAAAATAAAGAATTTTTATCTTTAATATAGAGATGGAGAATGTAAAAATTTGGTTAACATTGCCAATACAAGGATCTGTGCTTATCCAGTGCTCAGTGTGGGTGAGTGCATGGTATAGTGTGAATGTATGGAAATAGCACAGTAAATGCCATCAATTTTTAAAATTAATAATGTATCACTAGTTAGAATAATAAAAGAATTCTTATGATACTAAAACAGATAGCTTACCTAAACAAAAACTTGAGGAATAAACACATAGAAGCCACTTAATGTTGGGACTTTCAGGGTTAGACTGTGGGGAGTTTTCTATAACAATTCAGTTGATCTTAAGAGAGAGACTTGATATCACTTCAAAACAGTCTATTGGAGTCTTTTGGTAGTGGAGTATAAGTTTCATAGTTTCAGTTCATATTCTGTGAGGCTTATGAGTCATGGCACTTTGCTGGTAAGCATGTCCAACTGCCTCTCAGGGTTCCATCTCAAAGCATTGGATTTCTGTAGTACCTTATAAAGAGGCTACACTGTGATGATAAATAACCATTAAATGTCAAAAAGGGAATGCAAGTTTAGAGATGTAAAAAAACACCTTGCATGTAGCAAAAGTACAAATTTATTTGGCTCACAGACCATAAATATAATAATGATGGAGAGGGGAAGAGAAGACTATTTTGGGGTAGCCATATTCATATTGCTGGGAAGAAAATGAACTTTTTTTTGAAAAGAGGTCCATTGTCTATAATTGTAGAAAATTATTAACTGAATATAGAAGGTTACAGTGAAGGTAGTGATAAGATCTTCAAGTGCATTGATTAAGGAGGCCAGTGTTGGAGGAATTTAGTGTGAGTGTAGAATCCAACTCTGATAGAAAGGACACAGGGAGGGCAGGTTCTTCTGCCTTTCCAGACAAAGCACAGAAGAGTTCACCATTTCTGCCAGTCTTATGGATTTTGGCTGTGTCTACATTATCTCTACTTCAGTTCTCCCTTCTCGCACTAAATAGAATTCATCTGTGTCTTTATAATCATGTATCAAATGTAGGAAGATCACATTTGTACTAGACAATGTAGCTGCTATAAAACTGAACAGAAATGTGAGTATGATCTTTAAATACTGAAGATAATAGGCACGCACATAAATAATTTATGAGAAAGTTTAGCAGTGATATGGAGAACAGGAAAAATGTGGGTTCAATCATAAACTGAGCCTCATTTTATTTAATATACCACACTACATTTCTTTTATAAATGGCGTTCTAGTTTTAGATCCACATAGAGCAATCTCTGCTATTTTATAAATCTGCTCTCTTACTCTAAGCTTCAGATTTGTTACTCATGTGATAAAGATTGTGTATTTCTCCAAAAAGTTATTATGTGGGCTTTGAAAATATTTTTAATTTGCATCAACAGATGTAGAAGTCATTTAAATAATGCTTGTATTTTAGTTTATATCTTTTAGATAACACTGATGAATCCTACTCTACAAATGAACACATACAACTTTTCTTTTTTACAAATGTAGATATTCTAATATTTTGAAATATGTTTTAATAATTAATAAGCCACAAGAATGGTTTTGTGAAAATACACAATTACATCATCATTTTAATGTTTGTTTAACTTTCTGTAATATTAATATTAATATTTTACTTCCCCAGCACTGGACATTTGGTTTGTTTTCATTTTGGAAAATTAAATATGACAAGTTCATTAATAGATGATTGAATGATTTAACTAAATTTAGACAAGTAGAACTTTGATAGATCAAAGGTTTTATGTGCATTACTAAGAATTTTTAAAACTATGAAAAATAAGTAGAAATGTTTCTGCATTTATGTAAATAAAATAGGAAAATAAATAAATTAATTAATTTCCATGTATTTTCCCGATTACTCTCTAGATTATTTTTGCTCTAGCAGCAGTATGTCAGGTCGGAGTCCTTGAGCTTTGCCTGCTGCAGAGCCATCATTGCTTAGAGCTTTGCCTCTTTGTTACATGTAATTGGCATTCATTCTTATTTTTGCAGACATTTTCCATGTACTGTACAATTTCTTAACATATATTAGTAGTCTCTTGTGATTTTTCTCTTTTGTAGATATTGGTAGAAATATAAACTGTAAATGGTCAGATTCAGCACCTCCAACATGCACGATTATTAATGAGGTTTATTGTTCTATTTTTCTTAAATCCCTATTGAAGCCTTCTACCAAATCTTAGTTCCAATTACAGAGTACAAGCATACTGCAAAATTATTTCATTATTGAGGTTATTGTTGTTCAAGATTGACAGTAATAAAGTTTACCTTCATTAAAAATCAGGTAACCTGAATTCAAATTGTTCTTTTTCTATCTGAAATTAATATTCTATGACCTATTTAATCTCTGTAAACTTAATTTACTTATGTATATATAGAATTATTAGCCATATAATAGGCAATTAAAGTTGAAATTAGCTAATTAATTGAATGTACTTATGCACTTGACACATATATTATTCTGTTTTCTCAGAAGCTGCATCTTTAAAGAATCAGCTCACTTAGGCAAGTAGTATGCCTACAGCCAAGCAGTGCAAAGTCCTAAAACAGAACAATACAAAACAAAAACCAACAATTAGGGCTAAGGGGTTGGCTTCATCTGTAATGCGGTTGCTTGCTATGCGAGCTTGAGGACTGGAGTTTGCATCCTCACCTTTCAGGAGGGCATAGCTGCCACCAGCACTCTGAGGCTGGAGATTAATCCTTCAGGCAGATTAGTACAACAGACTAGCCATGTAGGGGAATGGCCCAGTAAAGAAGACACATAGCAATCGAGAATGACACACAATTTCACTCTCAGGCCTCCACATGCAAATGCATACACACACACATATGAACACACATACAAGCATATACTCATACTTGTACATACAGACACATGTAAAAAAAGGAAAAAATGATAATTTGACTTGAGCAAGACTGTTGAACACTAAGCTGATGAGTTCAGTTTGAGTTTCTGTTCTCTGCTGAAGTTTGCCAATTTGCTTAAAAGCAGAAAACACCATCAACAGACTTTAATAATTGAAGAATTGATTCATCACCCTTGAATTACTGAGATTTTTTTCAAATATACAACTATTATATTTCCTTGCAATTATAGTAGCTGAAGACAACTGTTTATATAACTATTTAGTAATTGTTGACCCAAGTCATTCATTTTGGCAGAGAGTGCTTTTATGACATTGTTGAAGTACAATTCTATAATAGTAAACTTTTTGAAAGTAGAAATTGGATCTAAATGACAGTTATAAATATAACAAGGGAATATAAATTGTTTATGGTTAAATACTATGATATTCTTTTTAAAATTACTTATCGCTAGTCCTCAAAGTAAATTGAAATGATATAAAATTAATAAATTGTGTATATTATGATTAATTGTTTTTACAAATCAATTTTATTTTTAATACAAATCAGAATCAACTCAAATGTCCAACAAGAAGAAATAAGCTAGTGTAGTGTTTATGTGTAAAAAGAATAGGATAAAGACATTTAAAATGTTATATATAAATATATTTTGATACTTACAACTGTTTACATAATAACTATGGTGATCTCATTTGTGTAAAGAAAATAATTGTATTTATGTGTTGTATAAAAATGTCTTGAAAAGGCATAACATACTGAAGCTATTATCACTGGCCGGTGATATTCAGGTACATTTTATTTTATTCTTAGTTAGAACCAGATGTGATTTTGATTTTTCTCTCCAGTAAGCACTTACTGTTTGCAGGGTCACGTCTAGCTCATATGGCACCTTTGTGCATTTTAGGATAGTCTTATTTTTGCAGTCCCACAGCAGGGGACACTTACTGGATAAGACAAGTTGCTCATAACTTCTACATGTTTTCTAGGCTTTTTTTAGTTTTTATAATGGATAGTACATAGAACCATCCATCATGGACTTGGAAACTTACATAATAAATTTAATTTGAATTAAAGAGTTGTCCATTTTCTCTGGGGAGATGACTCTCCTTATTTCACCTCTTGTCATGCTAAACCACTGACCTCATGCCCCTGTTCTCTCTTTTCTGTTTACTTGGTCTACCCAAATATAATCAGTCCTTCAGGCTCCAACCAATGTTATCCTTCTCCTTGAAACCTTTCCCAGACATTCTAATGCATATGACAGTTGCTTCTTTTTTGAACCTTTCTTCTTTTTTTATTTGGTGCTTCCCCCCCCCCCACCCACTCCCATCTCCCCGTCCTGGCATTCCTCTACACTGGGGCATTGAACCTTCACAGGACCAAGGACCTCTCCTCCCATTGATGCCCAACAAGGCCATCCTCTGCTACATATGTGACTAGTATCATAGGTCCCTCCATGCGTACTCTTTGGTTGGTGGTTTAGTCCTTGGGAGCTCTGGGGGGGGGGGGTCTGGTTGATTGATGGTTGATATTGTCATTCTTCCTATGGGATTGCAAACCGCTTCAGCACTGTCAGTCCTTTCTCTAACTCCTCTATTGGGAATCCCATGCTCAGTCCAATGGTTGGCTGTGAGCATCCACCTCTGTGTCAGGCTCTGGTAGAGCCTCTCAGGAGACAGCTATATCAGGTTCCTCAGCAAGTACTTCTTGGCATCTACCATAGTGTCTGGATTTGGTGTCTGTATATGAGATGGATCCCTAGGTAGGGCAGTCTCTGGATGGCCTTTCCTTCAGTCTCTACTCCACATTTTGTCTCTGTATTTCTTCCTGTGAGTATTTTGTTCCCCCCTCTAAGAAGGACTGAAGCATCCACACTTTGGTCTTCCTTTCTTGAACTAGGTCAAGGACATAGACTGAGAATGTGATGATGAGTGGGCTGCCATCTTGACTACTAATTCCAGATGTCTGGCAGTGACTCCTTTGAACAAAATGTTGAGAAAGAGCTTGAATTGTATATAGGGTAAAGAAGGTTGACTTGATGGCAAGCATTTGTCTTGTACGTACAAAATAGAAGCTTATGTACCATATATGTTCCTACCTCTATTGGACATTAAGGGTTTTACATACTACCTTTAGTTTGACCGTGCAGTTTTAAATAGCTAAGGTATAGATAGATACCGTGTCTTCATATTTCTGATCTTTTTATGTTGCTATTATAACTCTTTAGGGAATGAGGGTGCTTAATTAAGCAACCCTTCTGTGCTGCTTATCCCTCCCTGCCAGCACTCTGTTCCAACTCTTGTTTGAAGAGCTTTTAGATTTGTTCTTTTAGAACTAATCTGCTAAAGACAAAGTCCCTTAGTTTTCCATTGAGCAAGTTGTTTAGAGTGTGATTTAAGAAATATTGGGGTCTTTTTTCTTTTTCCATGGATGTTTGTGAGCTTCAGAACCTGCTTACCTCGCTGACTGCTAGTAACTTAATTGTCCATGCCAGCTTAAATGCTCAGTTTCCATTATGTATTATTACAACATGGGTGTTTATTACATTAAATTTCATTTTGTCTTGACACTGTGAATATTCACTAATGCTTTTCTTTAAAATTTTAAAATGTTAGGAATAAAATAACATTTACAATTTAAAAACCATGCATATTCATCTGTGCAAATGATATATACATTCTCAAGTATAACTTAGTGCCGAGTGGTAATTGATCAGACAAAAATTACATATTCAAATACTTGAAAATCACCATTTTGAATTGTAATATGCAACATGTAAAGCTAGTAACTTTCAAGAAACTCTCATATAAAGAGATAAATGCCAAGAATGCTAACCGACTTACTAAGTGGAAACTGAAAATTTTGAGATAATAATTCAGATCTCAATGCTGATATTTGGAATTTTTATTGAATTAAAATGAAAACAGGGCAACTGCTACTCTCTCTTGATTATTTTTCAGAGTCTGCATGGAATTCTTACCAGATTTTAGGCAATGTATCAAGGTTTCTATTTAATTCATGTTTAAACTAAGAATGACTTTCATTTATTGACATTACACAGAGATAGATTTCAAGATGGGTAAAAGAGCTAAAACTTATATAAAGATATTTCTCATTCAGAAAGTACACCAATGTTAGTTCCTCACTAATATTTAGTCCATGATTTACACATTATTGTATGCATGCTTATCTTTTTAGTCTGCCTTTGAGTTTAAGGTTTGAATATAAAAGGAGATATAACTTAACAAAGATAATACATTTCTTTAGCTACAGAACTGAAATTTTAACTCAGATTTTCCTTAGATTTTTTTTTTGTTTTTGTAACTTTGCATTACTAATATTAGGCACATAATAGAATCTGATTTCTCTCTCTCTCTCTCTCTCTCTCTCTGTGTGTGTATCAATTATTGTTTCAAATAAGACATCTAGATTATCATTGGTATTTTTATGAACTTTTGTAAACTTTGACTACTATCATGTATAAGAAAACAAAATACCTTCCCCAACTGATGTAGCTTTGTCTTATGAAACAGATAACACAAAATTGACTCTGATCCTTGTTTTCCTATATATAGAGAAGTCTGCCTTGACTAGTTGAATAGTGTAATTAGTTCCTGACAGAAGTGTAATGTAAATTTTCTATTAAGTTTTATTTTCAAAATTACCAAATGAATGAACATCTTGTGTGGAATATGTTACTGATTATAAAGATATTTAATGTTTTATTTATTGAGAACTTGTTTGTGAACTGATATGTTAATGTTGCTATTAAATGCACTGTTTTTTATTATTATTTTATAATGAAATACTACAATTTTAGCTTGTTCTTTAAGAAGGTTTTATTTATACTGAAATGTTTTCAGTTTCTATGTATCAAAGTTTAATTTTTTTAAAGATTTATTTATTTATTATATGTCAGATCTCCTTACGGATAGTTGCTGAGATTTGAACTCAGGACCTTTGAAAGAGCAGTCAGTGCTCTTAACCACTGAGCCATATCTCCAGCCCCCAAAATTTAATTTTTTTAGGCCTTTTAATTAAATTTGTTTTAAAATGTTACTTTCATAGTATATAAGTAACAGATTTTAGATTGAATAATAGGGCATAATTAGAAAATATTTACTTCAGAAGCAATCAATTATTTTTTTCTAAGCTAATAAATAATTTTGATGAGGACAAAACATTGACTCTTTTGATAACAAAGAGACTGTCATCAAAAGGAAGAGAACTTTAAATATGAATCCATTGTTTGTTGTATTCCAGTCTCATTCTTGTAGACCATTACAGAACTTAATGGTCGCTTATTGGTTGTTATTTTAGGGTATTGAATATGAGAGAGAGAGAGAGGGAGAGGGGGAGAGAGAGAGAGAGAGAGAGAGAGAGAGAGAGAGAGAGAGAGAGAGAGAGAGATAGACAGACAGAAAGAGAGAATAAATATTGATCCTTTCCTTATAAGAGTAGATCTTAAAACAATAAAAATCATCGGGTTTTGTTTGTTTCTTAAGAGGAAACAGGCTTTATCTAGAGTTTCTAGTCGTCCAACATGTCTATTAGCAAAATTATGAAGTGTCTTTGCAACAAAATTAAAATAACACTGTACTATTATTTCTTTCCTTGTTTGTCATGCCTTTCTCTGATTAAGGCAAGAGGGTGCGTGTGGTTTACTCAGGACAGTCAGCCTCTCCGGCTTAGTTGCACCGTGTCTACCCCAGAATGTTAGCTCCCGCATTTCCTGCTTTAGAGCCCTGTTCTACCAACATTACTATCTGTGCTGCCTCAACTACAAATTGGATGAACAACTCATGACACTTTTTCAATATTATTACATTAAACCAAGTGGATTTTGATTGATAACCTAATATTCAACTAATGCAGAACATCAATCATGGCAAGTATATTAATTATTTAATATTGCAGTCTAATTCAGAAATCGATGTGCTGCATGAGAGGAAGGGAAACTCATGGTTCCCAGAAGATTTAAGACAGGGAATGATTAAAAAAAAAGACCTGCTGTACTCCTGTGTGTTAGTTCGATACAAATCTTTATTCATTTGCCAATAATCTCTTCCCATTTTCCACTTCAGGACCATTTTATCAGTTTTGAGACCTATAATTGAATTAAGTCTGCTTTCAGCACAGGGCAAAAGGAGTTGCACAAATATTGATGAAGTCATGACAGGGACAACCCAAGAGACAGACCGCTCAGAGGACAAGTTTTATACCATTGGTGGCAGGATCCCTTTATCAGTGTTTGGAGTTCATGCCTTTATTTATTTATTTATTTATTTATTTATTTATTTATTTATTTAATCATTAAGACTTTTATAATGGCTTTTGAGAGTTTTGTACTAAATGCCTCTTGCCACACAATATTTCTATAGTACCGTGTCTTCTAGAAAGGACTTTCAAAAACATTATCTTGCATAGATAGTCTTTAATAACAACTGATGTATCCTAATTATCTTTGTTTTGTTGTGAATTTTGCTTAATCACACTGTAGCTTCACAATGTGTGGCTTCAGGAGAGGTGCATAAATCACTAAGCTTGTATAGATATATATTAGAGATTAAATTCAAATTTAGGTATTCTGCTTCTAGAACCAAGATAATATATTTACATATACTTACGTTGTATTATCTGTACTTTTTGTGTGGAGAGTTTTATGTATAAAATTTGAAAGAGACTGGGAATATAAGTATATTTAGACATTAAATTTTTCATTTCTGATTTGTGTCTTTTTTAATACTTTTTTGAAACTTTTCTGAATTATTTTGTATTTTTGACTCGTGTTAATAATACATTTTAGAAATTTCTTTTTCCTTAATATTATTGGAGAACTGTCATCTTCCCTGGCAGATTAGTCCAGGGTAATTTCAAAATGTAGTGGTGAGACTTTACTGTTCTAGTTCACCTTCAAGCATTTCCATCTTCTTTAAAAACATTAATAAAAAAGAAAACAACAAAAGGAAACAACAACTCAGTCCATATGCACTCACCCCTTTTCCTTCTCTCATTTTTTTTTCATATAAGTTTCTATCCCAGATAACTCTCCCAGGTGCCAATCCTGTACCCTTTGTGTGACTTGGTGATAGGGTGTGTACTGATTAGTTTTATATCAGCTTGACACAAGCTAGAATCATTTGAGAAGCGGGAACCCTAAATAAGAAAATGCCCCAATTAAATTGTCTTGAGACAGTCCTATGATGCATTTTCTTAATTAGTGCTTGTGGGTGGTGCCAGCACGGGGTTGGTGGTCCTTGGCTGTATAAGAAAGCAGGTTTAGAAGACTTGAAGAACAAGCCAGTAAGCAGCACCCTTCCATGGACTCTGCTTTAGTCCTTGACTACAGGTTTTCGCATAGTTTAGGAGTCCCAAAAGTTTTATTTTTATTTGTTATCAAAATAAGAATTGTGAGAGACTAAGAGAAAGGAGCATTTGGGGTACATATGTGGGATCAAGTAGCTCGATATGAGTGAAAACTAGATAAATAGTCTGTCTATTTTGGTCATTACTGTCAGTTTCTGTGTGATACAGCTTTGACAAGATACATGTGTTAAGAAAACATGCGTTAGAAAGATTTCACTTTCTACATTGATATTGTATAAGTCAGGAGCCATTGAGATCCGTTTAGATGCTGGTACAGTGATTCCTGTGAGAAAAGAAGATGGACTCAAATAAGGTACCACCTGTGAAATGGACAAAATCTGTGCTCAGATGATAATCACTAAGGATGGAGGAGCCGAGACTCTGGTGGACTATACTCGTTTACAGTTGGTAGTGAACGGAAGGATGCCCCAATGATAATAACTACTTTTCTGTCTGATGTGCCATCTAAAACACATACTTAAAAAAGCATCATAGCCAGGTGCCTTAACACCTGCCTTTAATCCCAACAATAAAGTGACAATGGCATGTTGATCTCCTGAGTTTGAGGCCAGCCTGGTCTACATAGTAAGTTACAGAAAAAGAACCTATCTCTGTTTTAATATATTTCCAAATTTCTTGACTTTAATCCCTTAGGCTGTGCTGCTTACAAAGTAACTCAAAGCTTCTAAGCTTTTTCATGCCCAATCCAGCATACTAAAAGTAAATTAGTCCTTCTGCTGCCTGGCACTTACCTTTCTTCTCTTCTGCTACTTCTAGCACCCTTAGCAAAACTATGCAGTCGAAATGTAAGGCTTAGTGAAACTCATTCTCTAATCTCTAATAAGTGGCAAGAATAAATTGCTGCAAAATGTGAGAGGAGAATCTATGTATAACTACTTCTAATTGTATTATTATAAATATGATGTGTTCAATTGAATCCAAATCCAAATCTTTGTTTTCACAAGGAAATTCTCTGATTATTTTTGTCACTCAGAATTTAAACTGCCTATAACTCCAATTCTAGGGGAACAAAGCCCTGTTCTGTACTATTTAGGCACCTGCATTCACATGTACACACACACACACACACACACACACACACACACCCCATTTAGCTTTAATTTAGTCTTAATTATGAGTATATATGTGGGTCATTTTCAGGTCCTCATGGAGGCCAGAAAAGACATTACATCCCCATAGGTTAGAGTTACAGGTAGTTGAAAGCCAGTTGGAATAGGTGTTGGAAACCAAACTCAGATCCTTTGCAAGTTCAGCACACATTTTTAACTTTTGAGCCATCTATCCAACCCAAAATAAATCTTTAAAATATTGGTAAGACTTGTAATCATCCTGAAACTAAAATATTGCTTGATCAGAGAAGTAAAGTCAAAGTCCATAGGAGAGTCAAAGTCCATTTGATACTTTTGCACTGATGTAGATTGCAATCTTCCAAATAATCCACCTGGGGACTAGGAAGATAGCTCAGCAGGTAAGAGCACTTACCAGGGATTGTAGAGGAGCCAAGAGGCTTCCAAATGCCTTCATATTTTCCAAGGATCCTGACAGCCTCTTTTGGTCTCCATGGAGATTGCATGTATGTTGTGTACATATAGTCATGCTATCACACAAGCACATACACAAAAACTTTAAAAATACAAACCTCTGCCATGTATTTAAGACATAGGGCCAGAGACCCCTAATTTGGGACTGAACTGAATGCCCTGTGTGCTCGCTTTCATGGTACCAGAAGTTACCAGGCATGCTTCTAAAGGAGTGAGACCACCAGCAGAACTGAGAGTATCAGAGAGTTTGCTGTGGAACTATGACTTGTAGTAATGTCAGAAGCTATGCCCAGAGAGCTTCACAAGCAAGACTGCCTAAACATGAGCTGAACAAAGACAGCCAAAGACCTGCCAAAGTGGATGGGAAAAGACCATGACCTTTAACCTTACATAAACAACTACAGGCAACCAAGGAATGCTCAAGAGCACACAAACTGGTTAGCTAATACCAAATTGTGAGCTCTCAAATCATGTAGACAGACAGACAGACAGATAGACAGAGCAGGTTATATTTTGAAATATAAATGATTATACATTCAAATATAAGAATGTAAAATAATTAATGAACAAAAGTGGTCCTGAATCTGAAAGTGAGAAAGGGAGGTTGTTTGAGAGAACTGGGCATAGTAAAGGTAAGGAGGAAATGGTGTAATTAAAACTGAAAAAATAAAAGAAAAATATATTTTTAAAAATCCACATATTTTCATCTAATGTCTAAATTGTCTTTGCAACTTGTATATATTTAATTTTAGTTCCAACAGCAGTTTCTTCTATAGTCAAAAGCAAGATATTAATTATATTATATTTGATTTTTTATTGACATTTTCTTCAATATAGTAATTACAGATCTCGATAGTAAAACTAAATGGGCATTAAAATTGTTTTGCCAATGTTTTATTACTTACCTGTGTACTCAGAAGTATACAATTTTAGAGTCTAAGTGGTAGATAGACTTTGTGGTTAAGCATTTTTATCATTTTAAGGCAGCAATGTAAGTAAACATATTGTGTGAATACTAAATTAAGAATTGACTTGACATTTTTTGTTGTTGTTCTCCACTGAAGGAAAAAAATATGAAACTTTTTTAGTTAGTTGAATAAAAGTTTTAAAAGTAATAGTTCATTGAAAGAAAATGTTCTCTGTTGATGGACAATTTCTCCTTAAAAAGAGTTATTAAAAGTAAGTGAAAAATTATACGGATTTATAAAGTATTTTCAGGTAAAGATAAATTAGAGCAGACAAGGGTTTAGCAGCCATTTAGACCTTTTATTCTTCTCTTTTTTTTTAGGGATTCTGGAAACATCAAAGCTGGATTAGAACATCTGGTAAGCTCTTGAACATTTGCATCGTCTTTGATATCTGCATCCTAAATGAACACTTTTGGATGAGTTTTGAATACCTTGCATTGAGAAAGTCAGCCATTTCCCAAAGGCTCAGCCTACTGTTATTGTGTAAAGGCACTTACCTTTTCATTTATCTTCCTATTTCAAGGGAATTAAATTTTTTTAAATTACCTTTTTTTGATGTAAAGATGAAATAAAATGAATGACAATCCTTGGATTGATGATTGCTTTAATTAGAAGCAAAATTTGGTGTAGGATTTTTGGCATATCTTGATCTGACAAAAACAAGCACATGTTTTAAGAAAACACCATCAAATATTGCATATATAAAGTAGTATGTGTCAGCCATTTAACAGCTTGAAAGAAGTGCACAGCTTTGTTTTTCCTAATGTCTTTCTTTATGAATAATGCATTGGTTTAACCTATATTCAGTTTTAGTATATAAAATAATTGAGATGCACAATTTTGTGTTGAGCAAGCATTTTAAAAGAACAAATAAAACTTAAACTGATTTAACATTAAAATCTGCCCATAGATTTAAAAAATTGGAAAAATCCCCTTTACAACAATTCACTAGATAAAGTGTTCACTCTGGCATTAAGTAGTTCATTTAAACAGAGCCTCATAAACTCATGCTCTGGTTTCTGGTCAAATCCAAATGTTGAATAATTAATGGTAGTGATCTTTTGTAAATACAGTCTAAGTACTTTTAAAATTGAGAAGCTTCATTCATATATCATATTCTAGCTTTGTTAACTATTAATGTACTTTTGATCTGCTTCCACAAAAGGAAAGCAGTGGCAAGAGGCAGCTTTATGTTTTAAAATTAATTTTGCTCTTTGACAGTTTCGTGTGTGTGTGTGTGTATGTGTGTGTGTGTCTGTGTGTGTGTGTGTGTGTGTGTGCTTGTGTAGTGCATTATGGTTACTCCCTCCTCACCTGGCAACTTAATTTTCACTAACAGAAATTTCAGAGTAAGGAATGTTTATTTTTAACAACTGAAGGGACCAAGAAACCCTAGATCTTTCAAAATATTCCTAAAAAAAAAGATTGAGTTTTTAAAATCTGTGTAACTTAATTAGAAAAGTTTAGTATTGAAATAAATAAATAAACATTGTGATCGTCATCAATGAAAAGTATTTTCAAGATTCTGTTTTACACTTCTCTGGTTTTTACTGATAAGACCTCAAAAATGATAGTAGTATCTCTGACATGTGAGTGAAAAGCAGCCTTTGTACATTTATAGAGGACCTGGCACAAAAGTATTCCAAAGAGCTAGTCACTGGGTTTGTATGGTAAAGGGCAAGACCGTAGAAGACGAAAGCATTTCGAAACACAGATTCAAAGCGTAAGGCATTTTAATTTTTACCTACAGTTTTTTACAGTTCTAGGGTATGAGGACTGTAGCTGGGTAGTAGTGTTTTGGTAGATGTCAGGAGGCTTTGGGTTGTGTTACTATTTCTACCAAAAAGAGAACCAAAACCTGTATCAGTTGGCATAGCTTTGTCCTTTTAGAGAAGTAAGAGATTTATTCTCATAACCTAATGCCATCAGTTAGCATAGCTGCTTGATACAAAAGTCAGTTTGTTTCAAGATTAAAAAAAAAAAAAACACCTTATGTGGTATGTAATAAATGAAAATGTTGAAAGGATAATTACTATTCCCATTTAAATCCACATTCTCTTAGAGACTGATGTAATTCCTCAATCTGAATCATCTTTTTAGAATATTTAAAATATGGGCAAAAAGGATACAGGAATAAAATGTGCATGTTAACAAGAACTGTGTTGGTTTAATGAGTCAACACTAGAGTATTAAAATTTTACTATAGGATATTGGTCAGGTTTTCAAATACCCACAAATAGGAATTATAAGAACCATAAAAGTCTAATTAGACTCTTTCTTCATGAAAAGCAACATATCATCTTCCTTCTCTCCTTCTTTTCTATTTGTTCTGGCAATCTCCTCATAATTATCGTATCAGTTCTCCCCCCGCCCCCTCCTCTGTCTGAAGGTACCTTCTTTACCTTGCATGCTTGAGTCAGAGAAAAGGCTTTAACAGCACATAGTCTGTGTATGAGAGGTTCCTTGGCAGCCCCAGTGTCATGATGCCCTGTATTCTCTGAGTTGTGTGACAGCTCAGGAACTCAAGTGTAGGGGGTCTAAGCAGCCACAATTTTTTGCTTGTTATTCTACTTACATAACAAAAAATAGACCAAGCAGTCCTCTATCAGCATCTTGCAAGATTATTAAAAAATGTTGGTAGAGATAATTCAGAGTAAGCTGCTGTAAGATACAAAGAAGTGCTGCAAAGAATAGTCTCTTAAGAACTGAAGTTTGGGACAGTGTGAGTTTGGGGGTACTGGTGTCTTCTCTCTCTCCCTTTGGTTCACCTCCTCAGCATGCTGAGGTCACTCTTATATTTCTCCCTTTGTTCTTGTTGGGCCAGGACTCCCTTTGCTAGAATATATTTTATATACTACTGTTCTGTCTGTGCTCTCATACTGTTTTAGAATAGGTTGTAAAGTTAAGTATGTTGTCTTTAACTTCAGTTTGCTGCTAATACCCTGTTTTCCTCTTGTTTTGAAGAAACCCATGTTCTTGTCCAGTTGTTATGGAAGGCTCCTGGCATCTTGTTTATTCCAAGCTATTTTTCTAGAGTCTTACCATTTGAATGATAACTTAGCTTTTCTTAAAATCTTGTCTTGTGTTTCATTACTTTGACTCTTAACATAATTCCATTAATACCATGTTTTATACTGTTTTCTTGATGTTTCATCTACCACCCTTATTTACTTTTATTTAATGATTTTACTTATTTACTTTTGCCTTGAGATATTGTCATTTCCTTTATTTTCCTTTGTCCTTTAAAGTCCTCTCTTTTGCTAAGATGAACCTAAAAGTAGTTTCTTTATAAGTACAAACTGAAATTAATGTCTTGGGTTATAGTATTAAATATTTGCTCTGTTTCATTGTTTTATTGTCTCCAGGTGCTGTGTGTGTCTGTCTGTGTTTCTGTGTGTTTACTCTAACCTTTTACTTGTCTTTGCCTTTAGTCACAGTCATTGCTCATTTTACCGTCTTTATTAAATCTTCATTGAAATGTATTATTCTTTATGCATATTATAATTAGTTTGTCATATCTGAGATAGCCTTCTATTTTCATTTTTATATTTTAAATTTTCATGTGAAAATTTCTTTAGTCATTTGTCCAAGTATTATGCTTTGGAATTAATTTCTGTTACAGAAATTTTACGCTATAAAAATGGTTTGATTTATATTTTCTGTTTACTTCTTATACAAGTCTTCGTGGGGAAGCAATTTATGTATTCATGTTTAATCCTACACATTTTCTAGATCAAGTGTGAGCTCTCCGCAGTGCGGTGATGTGCAGGATTGGCGGTCCGGTGCTGATTGGGCTGTTCCAGTCTCCTTTCAGTGCCCTGTTCTGCTTCCCCGTCTTTCTCTCAGAGCTGTGCTCCCTGTGCTGCTGCTTCTACTCCTGCTCACTCCCAAGCCTCATTTTTATAGGAAACAGGTTTTCAGTATTTTGACCTTTTAGTGTTGTTCCCCCCACCCCATCCCAGGGATTAATTTTAGTTGTGATTTGGGTTATCCTTTACCTAATACTATTTTTATCAGTGAAAAGTGGACTGTGGATATTTTTACCTCAGAAAGTTGTTACTAATTAATAACAGAAAATATAACCCACGTTTTAGAAAACTGTGATGCTGTGTCAGAGCCTTGTATGTAGTAAGCACATGCCAACATGTGTTCTATCATTGAGTAGCAAGCACCACTTTTGAATAGCCCTTGAATCCTAAGAAATCATCTTGCAGGTATCCTGTAGAATCATCAGCAGAATTCATCAAAGAACCTAGTGCCCATACTATAACATAGAAAAAAAATGAGTGAAAAGTATATTTTTAATGTTTAGTTAGATCTTTTAATGACACTAAAAAGTAATGCTTTTACTTTTTTTACTTTTTTTTACAGTAAAAGTCCTCTGACACTGACCCCAGAGTCTTGTCTCTTAGTGTGTCTCTCTGCAGGCGTGGAAGAGGAGCTGATGGATTACTATTACTGATGCTGTTGTTTCTGAATTAATGATCTTTTAATGTTGTAGAGAATTGACTCTAAGTTCTTGGCATATCAAGTTATTTTTCCTCCCAATTTATATTTTAAAATTCTGAAGCATATAGTAAGTAATGCCCTGATTTGAAATCCCAAATTTACGTGTTTGCTTTCACAGAAATCTTTAATGTAGTCCAGTAAATATTAATGATGTAAACATACATTCGTATTATTTCTTTTATGAAAAGATACAAGTGATAAAGCTTGCCATTTGTTTACAGTAAAGTCATCACTGTTAACTAGGGAACTATATATGGAATGATACCTATTCCTCTTAGCAGAGGGGTTAGAGTAAGGAGATAGTTATTAGTAGATGGAATGTGTGAAAAGCTGTCACTGTATAAAAGGAACATTCGTGTTCTTTGTTGGTTTTTGCTGGGAGGAAGTCCTGCTCCGCAGGTTCCCTGGGATGGGTATGAAGTCCCTCACCCTCCTCAGTTTGCTAGTTCTAAAGCGTCTCTTCTCTTTTCCCAAAAGTCATATAAGTAAATGGTGGTGGATCCCAGTCAATTGGAAATCATGTGTAGGTGCAGATTCGAATTTTTGGGATCTAGTTGATTTTCAGGGTCTAGTCAGGGACATGATATGCATTCCAGGAAGTTTGGAGTAAAGCCAGTGCTCTGAGAACCAATAGGAAGAAAAATATAGTAAAAAGTTTTGTCTTAAGATGCAAGGGAAGTTTTCTGGATCAGGTAGAATCTAGACTCAGAGCCTGCAACTTGTGAATACATTGTAAGCTGGCTCATAAATCTGGAGAGATGGTATTCTACAGATCATAGAGAGGCAAAAATATCTATCTTACTCTGCAAGAATAATGCTGGCAATAATTCTTCTTTGTTTTTTTCTCTCTATAAGTGTGTCAAGTGATGTTTCTCATGATGATGATGGTGGTGGTGGTGGTGGTGATGATGATGATGATGATGATGATGATGATGATGATGTGTTCAACATAGGTAAACAATTGAAGTAAGTGATAAGAAGTCTTTTGATAAAAGAGTTTTAAGAGTTTACAGCTTTAAGTGAGATTTACTTTCTATTAATAGACATATAGCAATAGAACTCTGGAGCCATACCTGTGGGTTTCATCTCCCCACAGAGGTCTCATTTGTGTTTCTAACATTGTATAACATTTGAAAGTGATGACCTACTTGTCTTTGTGGTCAAACAGCACAGTCTGATTATTCTGAGTGTTGAAAAGGAACTATCATTAATAGCTTGTTTAGTCCATCAGTGGTTTGTAAGGCCATGTTGCTGCCTGCCAGACATGTAGGTAAGTCCATTGCTATTATATAGTCATCAATAATGCTACCGGATCCTAATAAAAGACTATCCCTCTGTTTTAGGCTATTTTACATAAAACTTATAAATCAAACTGCTGTATTTTCAGTTCTCAGAAGAATAGTTGCCTTTCATGCAAACATAATCATAATGTATTCGTTTGATACAGTTGAGTATTAAGTTAACCTATAAAATGAACAAGAGAATTAGAGGGACTGAGTTCTCTCTCACTTAGTTCTAAAAAGTATTCTTTATAATTGTACAAATGAGTTAGAGAATATAGCTACTTTAAATGTACCAGTGCTGTGCATACACTTTATAATGTGGTAACACCATTTTTAAGTATTTATTGTGTCTTGTCTCTATTTAAGACAGTAGTTCTCAGCCTATAGGTCACAACCCCTTTGGGGGTTGAATCACTTTTTCATAGGGGTCCCCTAAGCCCATCAGAACACTCAGATATTTACATTATGATTCCTAACAATATCAAAATTACAGTTATGAAGTGCCAATAAAAGTAACTATGGCTGTGGGTCCCCACAACGCAAGGGTCTCAGAGTTAGGAAGGTTGAGCTCCACTGATTTAAGAGCCCCACTAGATTGACCAGTGCTTTACTTTTCTTTCCTAAGCCGGTGTTTCTTGGATGATCATGATAAAATGCACACAGAATAGACACTTTCCTCAGACTGAAATTATAAAATGCAACTACGTGGTGTTTTCGTCTTCACAGAAGACCTTTTTAGCCAAAAAATGTATTTCAGAAATATTTGCAAATTAAAGTAATTTGATGTGGATTCAGTGTTAATTTCCTATTATAGTCATGGTTTTATAGGGCACTTATATGCCTTAGACCTAAGACCAGCATAAATTCCAGCCAGAAATAGTGTCATTGTCAACGGTTCATGTTTTCAGTTCTCTTTTGGTCAGTTGCAAATTTGTTGCATGTTAAAGTAAATAATCAGTAACTGTTATCCAGTCTTCCAAATAACAAAACACAAGACCCTTTCTCTGCCCACCTCAGACCTTTCAGCATGCCATAGAGATGGCTGCCTGTTCCATTTTTGAGAGTAAATGTCTTGTGAAAAAGTACTGTCAAACTTGTACATTGACAAAGCAAGAGATTAAACAGTGTTCAAGCTGTTACTAATAGTGAGAGATTTATGTTTGAAACACATGAATTTTTCTTAACTTTTATGTACCCATGTTTCTTAAAGTTTTTAAAAGTAAATACTCTAAATGCACTGGGATAACCTCTATTTCCCATTAGCCACAGACTTCAGAGTCATACCTTCTTTAATCTACATATACATAGTAACTGAATGATTTTTTTCATGCTTTCTGTATTATAGTTCAGAACACTACATACAGGTTTTACTTCTTTTCAGGTAACTCCAGGAGATACTCTGGTATTTAAGGACTTTCTTAACCTTACTTATTTGCAGCTACAGAGAGAAAACCTACAGTCAGAGAGCTAGCCTCCCCCATCAAAGTGATATGAATCAGAATAGAAAATGTCTATACAGAACAGTACATTTATCCAGACTTATTGATGTTTGTCACCAAACCAGAACTTTAACAAAGTGCAGCCTATATAGTGTAGGGTTTTAGGAGGAGCACACCATAAGGCTCAGAAGAATATGGTTTTACTTTGTTACCTCAAGGAAGCACACAGCTGCTAATTCATTTAGTTCATTTCCTCCTCTATGTACTGGGGTATATGTGGATATTAACCAAAGCATAAGACTTTCTACAAGTATGGCATTGTTATATAGAGACAGAAAATTATCATAATTGTTTTAGTTATGTAAAACAGTATTGCAATTCTGATGTACTCAAAGTAGCCTATGAGAAAATACTATACTCAGTATGCTTGTAACATCTCTTTTAAAAACATCATTGTGTACTTTCAAGTGCCCTGTAATAATACATGCTCATTGTAATGGGTAAATAGTGATATAGAAAAACTGATTACAACATCTACATGCCATCAATCTAATGTTTATTAGTATCCATCCTCCCAAGCTTCTCTCTGTGGCAATACATGCATACATTAATTTGCATTGTGTTTACTTAAACCTATGATATATGTGAAGTTTATATCAGACAGTTTTTATTTGATTAGGATCATATACACGTGAAACTGGTATTTGGTGTATCTATATCAGAATATTGTGAGTTAATACTACCATTGTCTCTTAACATTTTAGGAGAAGTTTGAGAGCCACAAAATTTATAATACCATTGCACATTTAGTTTATTTCCAGTTTTTGGTTATTTTGATTACAATATGTCCAAGAAGAGGTTAACAATAAACACAGCAGTCAACAGTGGTAGTAAAGAGTTACTTCATTTAAAAGATCCTATTTAGTACTTTAAAAACCATCTAATTTCATTAGAAAAGACAA